>CM030364.1:254351576-254523065 GCA_017893485.1 Hemerocallis citrina
CTTGTTCAATGTTTTTGTGTGTCTCACTTACTGAATTTGGGAACGTGTTAAACTAGAGAGTTGTATTAGAGAATTTCACCTTTTCAAAATGTCTTGTTTGGTTAGATTTCGATAGGATGAGTAGAAGTTATGGCATTTACAATTTGCAGCAGCCAGCCTTTAGGCTGAAAAGCTCGATGTTTGGGTTTTTCGATGTTTTTGGATCTTTTACCTACTGGATTTGGAAAAGTGTTCAACTAGAGAGTTATAGTAGAGACTCTCACATTTCCAAAATATCCCATTTGGTTAGATTCCGATAGGCGGAGTAGAAGTTATGGCCCTTTCAATTTGCAGCAGCCAGCCTTTAGGCTGAAAAGCTTGCTGTTTGGATTTTTCGAAGTTTTTGGATCTTTTACTTACTGAATTTGGAAAAGTTTTCAACTAGAGAATTGTAGTAGAGAATCTCACCTTTCCAAAATGTCCTATTTGGTTAGATTTCGATAAGCGGAGTAGAACTTATGTGCTTTGAAAGTTTTCAGCTTGGCTGTGTTTTTGGTTGTTTGGAATTGTATTCAAGGAGTTAAATTTGGAATTCCTTACGGAATCTAAGAAAGTGGTCAACTAGGAAGTTGTAGTATATGTTCCCACATTTTCAAATTGTCTAGTTTCGTTAGATTCCGACAAGTAGAGCAAAAGTTACAAGCTATAGAAGTTTCAGCTTTTGTTGAAATTATGTAGTTTGGTAAACTATTTGCGTATGTTCGAGGAGCAGGAATTTGGAATTCCTTACGGAATATGAGAAAGTGGTCAACTAGGAAGTTGTAATAGATGTTTCGACATTTTAAAATTTTCCAGTTTCGTTAGATTCCGATAAGTAGAGCAAAAGTTACAAGCTATAGAAGTTTTAGCTTTTGTTGAAATTCTATAGTTTGGTTAACTGTTTGCGTATGTTCAAGGGGCAGGAATTTGGAATTCCTTACAGAATCTGAGAAAATGGTCAACTAGGAAGTTATAGTAGATGTTCCCACCTTTTCAAATTGTCCAGTTTCGTTAGATTCCGACAAGTCGAGCAAAATTTACAGGCTATAGAAGTTTCAGCTTTTGTTGAAATTCTGTAGTTTGGTTAACTATTTGCGTATGTTCGAGGGACATGAATTTGGAATTCCTTACGGAATCTGAGAAAGTGGTAAACTAGGAAGTTGTAGTAGATGTTTCCACCTTTTCAAATTGTCCAGTTTCGTTAGATTCCGACAAGTAGAGCAAAAGTTACAAGCTATAGCAGTTTCAGTTTTTTGTTGAAATTCTGTAGTATGGTTAACTGTTTGCATATGTTCGAGAAATTTGGAATTCTTTACGAAATCTGAGAAAGTGCTCAACTAGGAAGTTGTATTAGATATTCTCACCTTTTTAAATTGTCCAGTTCCATTAGATTCCGATAAGTAGAGCAAAAGTTACAAGCTATAAAAGTTTCATCTTTTGTTGAAATTCTGCAGTTTGGTTAATTGTTTGCGTATGTTTGAAGGATAGGAATTTGAAATTCCTTACGGAATCTGAGAAAGTGGTAAACTAGGAAGTTGTAGTAGATGTTCCCACCTTTTCAAATTGTCCAGTTTCGTTAGATTGCAAAAAGTAGAGCAAAAGTTACAAGCTATAGAAGTTTCAGCTTTTGTTGAAATTCTCTAGTTTGGTTAACTGTTTGCGTATGTTCGAGGGCAGGAATTTGGAATTCCTTACAGAATCTGGGAGAGTGGTCAACAAGAAGTTGTTATAGATGTTCCCATCTTTTCAAATTGTCCAGTTTCGTTAGATTCCGACATGTAGAACAAAAGTTACCAGCTTGCGAAGTTTCAACTTTTGGTTGAAATTCTACAGTTGGATAACTGTTTGCGTGTGTTCGATAGGTAGGAATTTGGAATTCCTTACGGAATCTGAGAAAGTGTTCAACTAGGATGTTGTAGTAGATGTTCCAACCTTTTAAAATTGTCTAGTATCATTAGATTTCGACAAGTAGAGCAAAAGTTACCAACTTACGAAGTTTCAGCTTTTTGTTGAAAATCTAGAGTTGGGTTAAACTGCTTGCGTGTGTTTGATTGACCGGATTTTGGATTCCTTACAGAATCTGAAAAAATGTTCAACTAGAGAATTGTGGTAGATGTTCTTACCTTTCTAAAATGTCTATTTTCGTCGAATTCCGAAAAGCGTAGCACTGGTTGCTCCTAGGATGTCGGAAGGTTTTTATGTCGCTTTCGGGTTTTTTTTGGTAGTATATCTATTTTAGACTGTTAGAAGATTCTTCTGTTGCTTCTAATTATAGAAGATCAAGTGTTGCTAGTAAGCACGTTTGGTTGCTTCTAGGTCGTTAGAATACCTGCATGGTTGTTTCAATATGTTGTTTTGCTCATACGCAGCTCGTCTGGCTCGTATGTAGCTGTTGGTCTCATACGTAGCTTATTTGGCTCGTATGTATGTTATTGTCTCATACGAAGCTCATTGAGCTCGTATGTAGGTATTGTCTTGAGTAGGTAGGCTGTGAGCGGATCCGAGGAGATCTTGTGAAGTCTAGGTTAAGACTTGGTTAATTGTGTCGACAAATTGTTACCCTCTCTAGAAGAGGGACACGTACGGTGCTTTTTTATGACGAGTTGGATGCACAGTGGCATGTCTCGCTTGTTTGGTTAGGGTTAGTGACATCGTTAGGGTAGTAACAGTTACTTAACCATTTTTATCTATAAATTGCCGAAGGGTGAGAATTGGTTTTAGGGGTGATACCCTATAATCCGACTTCTCCTATAGGCTGACACTAGGAGGTGTTGTTGGGATGTATCCCCCTGTCAAAGGGATACGGGCGGTGCTTTTTCATGACGAGTTTGGAGCACGGGATCCGTATCTCGCCTGTTAATTCCTGAATGTGCCATGATAAGAACAGTAGGTTTTTCTAGGAAAATAGACCCTACTATTTCATCAGGTTCTATGCCTTCACATGACAAGTTTAGGGCACGGAAGAAAGTTGACGAGTATATTGTGGTTCGTGTTGGTTTTTGAGCGAGGTCCGGTTCGCCGGGAAATAGTGGAAAACAAGGACACCACTATTGTACTGCAGTAGCAGAACTAGACCGTACCTGCAACCTCATCAGTCATGTAGTATTGTGTCAGGAACAGGATGGGTACAAAAGTAGAATTCATGACGCGGGTTCAAATCCCTATATATGAAGAAACGACTTAATATGGGGCGTATGTAGTTTGGACTGCATACTGTTCCAGAGTCTCGCTTGCATTAGAATAAGAGCATCCTTGCATTTGTTAATCTTGCATTAGAGTCTAAGTCATAGCATACACCGACACATCAATTATATATACACGTTTTTCTTTTCATCAATTTGTTTGCTTAAAGTTGAGAATCGCTGCTAGTCATCAGCCTTAAAGCGTCAGTATATGTATTGACGTCCCTACTTCAATAGGTACTGGATTGCAGAACTACAGGTGCAGGATTCAGGAGGACTCAAGGCGAGAGAAGCAAAGCTGATTTTTTTTTTCCGCTGTAATATATGTTGGTTACTGTTGTTTCATTGTAATATTTGTTGTAATTTATTTTATGTGAAGCATCCAAGTAAAATACCAAGTGTTGTTCTTTATTCATTGTACTCTAATGTAAATTTGTTGAAAGTTGTAGCACTTGGACTTGTAAAAGTATTATTGTAACACTGATGTAATGTATTGCAGTTTTATAACATTCAGACTTGTAATACATTTGTGTTGAATAAAAAGTTTTAAATTTTCCTGTTATTCTGTGTATTGTGGCTAATTGAAGGAAAAGATTTCTGGCTTATGTCACGTTTCCCAGTGTATGGAAATCGGAGCGTTACACAAAATAAGAGAGCTTATCTCTTGATGAGAGGATTCAAATAGGAGATAAGGAATTCATATCGATCTAACAGATTCATCTCAACAATCAATACCCTCCCCCCATCAGTCAGAAGGTAATCAAAAAAAATAGTTTCTCTCTTAAACTCTCTTTCTCTCTGGTTCTAACTTGAGCTTCAGAAGTTCTCTCGTATGGGCCTGTCACGCCCTGTTCCCCAAAAAGAATACGAATACGCGACAAAAGCCCAGCGAATGATTTTCATCATCCATAAGCTGTTCAAGAATCTTTACAACATTCACAATAATCATCAGAGTCGGAAGCAAAAGAATCAACCAACATGCACATATGAACCAAATACCAACAAGAATACTCGAAACCAAATATATAAATCTCAAACAGTCATGATCTGAATAAAACAAATATCTTGGGTCACATTGCCCAAATACAAAATAAATCCAAGTACAAAAATACAATATTGTTCAAGCAAGATATAAGAAATAATAATAATAAAATCCATCACTAGTACTTTATGTCACCAATACTGTCTGTAACCTGTTCTCCAAAATCTGCAATTCAACAATTGCAGGGAAGAGAAAAAGAGAAAATAAGTACCCGTCAATTACAAGTTACGGGCCGCTTGTAATGCAGGATACAAGTACATGGGGAAAACTAACTAATAACATGGAATAGGCATAATATCAAGTATAACAACTAGTTTGGTAAGGTGAACAAGTACAAGTAGCATGTCTCAAGTGTCAAGTAAACAAGTACCAAGTAACAAGTATCAAGTATCAAGAATCAAGTGTCACGAAATCAAGTATCACGAAATCAAGTAAGAAGTAGAAAGGGTCAAGTAGTCAAGTACAAGTGTCAAGTATTATGTTCAAGTATCATGTTCTAGGATCATGTATCAAGTCTTGTAGTTATTACTATCTAGGTAGCACTTCATGCGCCCCATATTATAACACATAATTGCTACAAAAAACAGCTTCACTTTAGATTTCATAGTGGACCATAGAGGGCAGTGTACTCAGGGACAAATTCTCAAGTAATCAAGTATCAAGCTCCAAGTAAACAGATAAACAAGTTCCAAACAAGCTCCACATATCTAAATAACAAGCTCCAAACAAGCTCCAAATACCTAAAATATATCAAGCTCTGTGTCAAGTGTGCAAGTGCAAGTAATCACGTGTCAAGCTCCAAATAACCAAATATCAAGCTCCAAATATCACGTAGGATCAATAGATCCCCTTCCGAGTACACGTTTCTGAATTATCCACTATTAGATCTTTCCCTTAAACCCCGGCTTCATTAATTTTATTATTAATGTCAAACAAGCATGTAGGTGTACAAAAGTTATCAAGTATAACATGGCATGATCATGTGACAAGTTCAAGTGGCAATATAAGCATGTACGAGTGCAAGATAACACATGAAAGAGCAAGATAGCCAAATCTCAAGTTCAGGACATCAAGACCACACTGCAGTAAAACAGTGATTCCCAGTGTTACAAACATGCAAATAGGAATCATTTGAGACTTCTAGAAAATAGACTCCCAACCGAATACAGCGGATACAAATAAGTCATATAGTAATTCACAAAATCATAACTCAAAACTGATTTGAATCCAAAAAACACGTTTAGGCAGAAATCAGTAAAAGCAATTCTCAGTCAGGAAAACAGCATCAAAACTCAACAAATAAATCCACAAAAAATCTGGGGTATTTTTCTATATGTCTAGTATCAGAATATAAAGTTTCATAATTTTCCAGTAAAATTAGATCAGTCATCAAAAATCATAAAACATTAATAAACGATAGTTTGGCAAATTTGGAATTTCCAACACTGCTATACGAAAACTGTAATATCTCGCAAAATGTGAGACGAAATCCAAATCCGCTAAAGGGAGATGAAAATAGATAGAATAAGATAACTTTTATATTTCACAAATTTTTTCCATATAGTAAAAGGAATCAGGGTGAAAATGCGATTCTTTACAGAACAGCAAGCAAAATACAGCAAGTATAGTTTTTATAAACGAGCATGAAACGACGTATAAAACTCATCAATAAAATCCGACAAAATTCTGGGTAATCCCTAAATAAGTATAGAAAAATTGACCAAACTTTTAGATCAAAATAGTTTGTGCAGCACAAGTATCAAAATAATTTAGTCATCAAAATCATCAAGAAACAAAATCTGGAAACGAATTACACCTCTGTAGTAAGTCAGTCATATCTCACACATAAGAAAACGAAATCGAGTAAGGTCAGAGGGGTTGGAAAGAAGACGAATTCCTCTACAAATCATGTTTTATACTGAAATTAAGATTCTAACCTTAATATGGTCTAAATTACTGATCAAGACAGAATATCGGCAATACACAGAATTTCCTCAAAAACCAAAATCAACATAGATTCAACGAAACTTGATCCAAACACAACCAAACATGAAATCGAGTCTACCAAGTGTCCAAACAACATGAAATAGGGTATACAACATATCCACAAAAATTATCTCACATGGATCTCACAAGCACACGAGTTCTCATAATTGTTCTACATATACATCATATCAAGAACGGGCAAAACCTAGGTTGTTTCATGTCAAAATTTATGTCGTGAGGAAACTTTGGTCAAAAGCACTATAGAGACATACTCATCAATCATGCACCACACACGAGTTGTCTCTAGAACCCAACTACAATACAAGCGGTATTTTTGACTTGTATCATACAAAGGAATTTGAGTACAAGTTACTTGCCTTAACCGAAGACGAAACGAACACCAAGAATAACAGGACCGGATTCCCAGGCACGAACTCAATAGCAACGAATCACAAACAAGATGATCACGAATCCAAAGAATAAATAACCCACAAACACGATCGGACGGCTGGGATCAAGAGATCAAGAGATCAAGGCGATCGGATCAAATCAGACGACTCTGATCGAAGATCAAGATCAAGATCGAGATGTGATCAGTATCTTAATGATGAGGATGATGATCGGAACAGACGATCGGACGACCACCAATCAAAGTGATCAAAGAACTCCAAGAAGATGATGAAGCAATCCAACGGTCCATAATCAAAGATGATGATCAAGATCCAACGGATGGCCAAGATCACCTCGATGGTAATGATCAAGATCAAATCAACGGACGGCCAAGATCACCCCGATGGTGAAGAAGATCCGACGGCCCAAATCAAGAGATCAAGAATCAAGATCATGAACAAGATCAAACGGACGGCTAACACTCAATTAATCAAGATCAAGATGATCAAGTCGATCGATGGCTCACAACCAAGGAGGAGATCAAAACCCAACCAAACAGTAACCACACCACGAAGAACAACCGGGGGCGGGACAATGGCGGAACATGACGTGCTCAGGTGACACGGTGGCGGTCACAGGGGCACGACACAGCGAGTTTGCTGCAGTCGCCCAAGCTGCAGTTGGCTGATGGGAGGAGGTCAGCGTAGGGGTGCGTTGTCGTGGTGCTACAGTGGCGCGCTGAAGGCGTCGCGACGCAATGCAAGGAAGTTGCATCGGAGGTCAGAGGGACACAGCACGAAGAGCGCGCTGTGGTCACTGCAGGGGGCTCATCGGCATCGCGATGATGCTGCAGTCGAAGGTGGAGGAGGCAACCAGGGTGGCGACTGTAGGGTTGCGACAGAAGAGAGATGAGCGGAAGAGAGGGAGAGGATGAATAGGTGGTAGGGTGCATGGGTTTGCGGCTAGGGCTTTAGACGAAGAAGGCGGCTGGGGTTGAGGAAGGTGAACCGGCACAGGGGCTTAAATATATAGGGTGAGGGTTGGGTGAATGGGTATACGGGTCTGGGGTATTTGCGGGTTGGGTTTCTTTGTGTAAACGGGTTTGGGCTTGGGAATATAATTAGGGTATTTGGGTTATTAGGTGAAATATAATGGGTATTGGTCTTAGGGTTTTATTAATGGGTTTGGGGAATTAAATATAGGGTACAAGATCCAATAGGGGATTAAAAATATAAATAGAAAATAACCAATACAAAATTTGTTTATAATAAAAAGGTAATTTGCATTACAAAATATGATTTATCTAAAATACTACAAATACAAAGTGTATTTTAATAACCTGTTCAAATATCAATAAGAAAAATAATACTAATAACAATAACAATAATAAGAGTAATAATAATAATAATGAAAATAAGAATTGTGTTACAATATAAAAAATCATGGAAATAGTTACAAATAAAATCATTGATCGAAAACAGATTTTAATAGGAGATCCAATAATACAATTTGACAAAAGAATTTGAAAACTGAAAAAAATAATTTGCAAAAATTTTAAATACAGAAAATACACAAAATATGTTTTCGGAAAAACAGGGGTTACAGGGCCACCCCCGGTGTTTCAGGCTTTTTGTAAATCCATTGACCGCATCGGCAACGTCGAATTCAGATCACATTGTTCAATCAACGATCCAGGTCTACTCTCAGGAGCTCTAACTACTTTTCATGGCAGTGATCAAATGTCAGATCTTTAGTAGTTTCCTTCAAATATAAACTCATTATCTGTTTACACCCACACCAAAATAAGTAGCAACAGATTGGTGCCATATGTGGGAAACTACACAGATCAGACTTACTGCCATGCCACCAATACTAAGAGGCAGAGCGGCGGCCTCAAGTCGACGAACCAACTCTCTTTGTCGACTAGTTACTCCCGTGGAGATCTCCTCCAAATCATCAACTCCAGGCAAACAGGAACTGATCTACGAGTCCACTTGGGTGCACCAGAACCGAGGCCTCCCGCTAGGACCATTAGTTGGACAGAGAAGCAACTCTCCTCAAAGACAAGATCAATACATTCCTCCTCTCACAGGGGGTGCGTTGCAGAAAGAAGGCCGATTCATGATAGCTGAAAGCTTATTGAGCGAAACAAAGAGAAAGAGGCTCCAGTGACTAGGGCTGAACTGGAAAAGTTCAAGCTTGACATCCTCCAAGTTATCCAAGGTAGTCACGACCCGGGTCAACCCTCTAAGGAAGAATCCGGCAAATCAAATGGATCCATGGGGAGGGATGACCAAGTTCTTTGCCGTATCCGAGAGGTAGAAGATGGCCTAGAATATATGAAGAATGAGGGGAATTACTTCTGCAGGGCCTACCGCCCCTGTTGACATTCTTTCAACAAAACCATCCTTGATGCACCCATCCCATAGAACTTCAAATCTCCTCAATTCAAATCATACGATGGAGAATCAAATCCAACAGACCACATTGAGAGTTTTAAAACTCTCATGATGGTCTACAATGCCATTGATGTGCTCATGTGCCGAACGTTCCCGGCAACTTTGAAAGGACCAGCAAGGGAATGATACTCCCGCCTTACTCCAGAATCAATATTCTCTTTCGATCGGCTCGAGAAGCTCTTAATATCTCACTTTGTCACCAGCCAAGGGAGAAAAAACAATAGCCTCCCTATTGAAACTGAAGCAAAAGGATTGGAGAATTGCTGAACGACTTCGTCAAGCGCTTTACAGCCAAAGCAAGGTCCATCTCTTCTCTAGGCTCATCAGTGGCGACTGCCGCCTTCCATCACAACATTGCTCACAAAGACTTGAAGGCCTCCTTCGCGAAGAAGCCTCCTAAAGATTTTACTGAGCTCATAGAAAGGAGTGACAAATATATCAAGGTTGAGGAAGCTGTTTATCCTCAAGGCAAGAACAATTCCTCTTCCGGGAACAAACGGAAGAATGTAAGCGAGAAAGGACCCATAAAATTTCAGAGAGACGACTCAGTTCAACGCCGCCCTCCTCCAGCACTACGCTTCGAAAAGTTCACTACTCTCAATGCAAGCATATCAGCCATCCTTATGGAAGTTGAGAAGGACAGAATAATCTGCCCTCCCCCCAATATGTCCACAGCTAGCAAGAGAAGGGACAAGAATAAGTGTTGCATATTTCATAGAGACCATGGACACACTATCGAAAACTATCGACCCCTCAAAGAAGAGATTGAATGTCTGATTCGCTGGGGCTATCTCTCTCAATTTGTCCAACAAAATAACAACGCTGAAACCCCTCCGGTATTGGGGGGCTAATAAGCATTAAGAGAGGCCATCCAAATTACGAGACTAGAACATATGGCCATTCTCCTTTCCATTTACTACGGAGATTCCAAATCCTTCCGCAAAGCCTTTGTCAAAGAAGTCAACTTATTACATAATATCCCACATGCCAAGAGCACCGTGATCCCGATATCTTTCTCCGACAAGGACTTTGAAGGTGTCCAAACATCTCATTGTGACGCATTGGTCATAAACCTTTGTATGGTGAATTATGAGGTACACCGCATCCTACTAGATAACGAAAACTCAGTAAACATAATTTACATGAACACTTTCAAAGTCCTGAAGCTCTCCTGAGATCGTTTCAAGCCTGCCGGCTGTATACTCTACATATTCTCCAGTGTCCCCATTCAAGTAAAAGGAATCATCACACCCGATGTGACTGCTGGAAAAAACCCCGCTATTCGAACGAAAGCACTAGACTTTATGGTAGTCGACTTCAAAGCCGCGTACAACACAATATTTGGCCGTTCAGGCCTAGCGGCCGTTCATGCAGTTGCTTTCGCCAACCACATGAAGATGAAGTTCCAAACAATAGTAGACATAGGCCAAGTTGTAGGGAGCCAACAGGTAGCACGGGCATGCTACACCACTATGATGAGGGCTCAGCTTTCCCTCTCTACGCCATAGAGCTACCGCTAAAAAGCAATCACAGTAACACTGAGTTCGTAAACAATCTTGAAGCTACTGCACTAGAAAATCCTGCCGAGAACTTCTAAACCTACTCAAATCATCTTCCACCAGGTCCAACTTGAAGACCCGGGGGGCAAGGATATATCAATAGGGACTTGGAAAGTGTAACACTTCATGAACATCAACAAGGGCGCTTAATGCCCATATCCTCTATAGATTTTCAATTTTTTCTCAATAAAGGCCAGTCACTAGAGCAGCCGTTTAGTTTTATTTTTCAATAAAGATTGTTTTTGCTACCGGTCACTGCATTTAATAAAGGCCAGTCACTAGAGCAGCTGCTTAGTTGTATTTTCAAATAAAATATAGTATTAATTTTGTAAAATTCTTATACAATTCTATGAAAGCATACAATAAGTTAAACGCCAAGCATACTCCTAAAAAAGGAACAAAAAACTCAATAGAAGATCCTTATAAGACGGGTTCGGAGTCTATACCCTTTGCTCGAAGTTACTTTAGCAATTTGCATCAAAGCAAGTTCAGAGTTTGCTTCGCCATTCGATTTACTCATGCAACTCGTTAACGTCTCGACGATAGGTTACTCGTGTTTCTTTACCAACTTGCGACAAAGAAAGTCCGGAGTTCGGAGTTCAACTCGTCATTCGATCTGCTCCTACAACTTGTTAATACCTAAACTAACAAGTCAAAATCTTTACCCATGGGCCGGAGTAACTTTAGCAACCTGCAACTAAGTACGTTCAGGGTTTAACTTGCCAATAGAATCTATTCCTGAAACTAGTTAAAATTACTTAAAGATATATTAGAGGTTCGAAATCGTGGATTGTAGTTTCTCCAATAAAACTTGCAAAAGCAATATTTGGAGTTCAACTCGCAACTCGATGTGACTCTCACAATTTGTTGGAGGACCCATATAGCAAGTCTGGAAAACAACTCTCCCTCAGAGTTGCTCCTGCAACTAGCTAAATACCCATAAAGAAAGTTTCAAAAAAAAAATACCACTCAGAGGTGCTTCTACAACTAGCTGGGTACAAGACAAATAAGTTCTAAACTCTGTCAAACGCACACCATCGACAGTTTGTTAGCTATACACAATAAATTTGAGGCCTTATAATTTAGCTACAAAAAACTCAGTCGACGGCTCATCAATCTCAATGACAAGTTGCACAATAAGGATCAAGCATATGAAAAGAATACTTCAAATTATAGAACTATCGCAAATCTATACAGTTAGATCTAGCATCACTACAAGTCCTATTACAACTGTAGAATTGCAATGAGTTTACGTTTCATGCCTAAGAATCACTACCAAAAGTCTTGAAAAATCTGGCCAACACTGGTTTGAAACCCAGATCAACAAATTTTGTAATTTTGGCCTCTAAGTGGCAATTTTGCAAAAAAACTATTCTTTAACAAATTTGCGAAATAAACCAAATCTATTAGAATAAAAAGTAAAATCTTTACCTATGAGTTGGCTAGCCATCATGCTTAACCCAGAAAATCAAAATTCTAGAGTTTTTACTCCAAGTGGTAATTTTGCATAAAAGCCCCTCTTTTTGTAATATTTGCAAATATGCCAAATAAATATCAGAAAAATAATTTTGCATAAAAGCCCCCTTTTTGTAATATTTGAAAATAATACCTAATAATAAATATTATTTTTTTCCAAAATAAATTCTGACTTTGAACTTCCCAAGAAAATATTTGCACGTTCAAAAAGATAAATTTTAGAAAATATTTATTAAATCACCAAAAATCACATTAATTCATTTATTAATCTCAAAAATATTATTTTAAAATATAGGGTGTTATATCACTCCCTTCTTTGAATAGTTCTGTCCTCAGAACTACTAATAGGGACCAAACGATATAAGTAAAAAGAAAATGCAATCACATAAATGGAAATATAGTTTAAAGAATGCATTTACACAAGAGAATACAATTTAATCAAAAGAACACAATCATACAAAGAGCTCAGGAAAATCCTTCTGTATGCGATCCTCCGGCTCCCAAGTAGCTTCCACAAACTGTTGGTTCCTTCACAATACTTTAACCATAGGTATCACCTTATTCCTCAACACCTTCTCCCTCTTTGTAACTCAAGTTCAGCTGTAGGCCATCAAGCACTTCCACCAACTAATGATTATGATCCGGCACAGACTTCCTCAACATTGACACATGGAACACATCATGCACCTGTGCCAATTCCTTCGGTAGCTCCAATTTATATGTTGTCTTACCAATCCTCCCCAAAATCCTGTATGGCCCAATGTACTTCGGCGCCAACCTGCCTCCCTTTCGAAACCTTGTAACCCCCATTTTTGTAAATACGTATTTTCTGAGTATTTTCTTGTATTTCGATATTTATAAATTTGTTATTTGTTAAATTAAATTTGAATTTCATGTTAAAGAATTTTTCTAAATAATAGTTATAATTATTTCGAATGAACTTTGTTTCCATTTCTACTTGATCAACTATTTGCATTTTAACCCCCAAAAATATTATTACTGTTTGGACTATTTCAACAAAATTCCTATTTTTATATATTGATAAAATCCTGATGATTGCTATTATTATTATTAGTATTTTTTTTTCATTATTATTGTTATCGATGTTATTATTAGTATTGTTGTCATGGTTATTATTTCTATTCTTATTGTTAATTTGGTTATCTATTATTATTATTATTGATTATTAAAACAAATCAATTCTTATCTAATAATGGTGTTTTTGATTGTTTCAAATAATTTATGTAATGCAAATTATATCAGATATCTTATTTCTTGTATTCAGATTTGTATTGATCAATTATATTTCATGTACAATGTATTTTCATTTATTGGACCTATACCCAAATACCCAATAACCCAATATCTCCTTTTCCCTTATAAATACTCTAATCTTCTAATTAAACCTAACCCTAGCCACTAATTAAATCTTAACCCTAGCTGCTACTGTTCACCCCTACCCCTATTCCTGTTCATCCCCTTCTCTCTCCCTCCCTGTTTCTGCCTTACTCCATTGCTCCGACCACCTTAACCTCCACCATCCCTCACCATCTCCCCGTCATCGTCCCAACTTCGCTTAACCCATCCCCCATTCCTATCGAAACCGATCTCCTCGCCGCCAGTCGAATCCATCGCCTCGTCGTACCTCGTCCTTGCCCTCTGTGCACCCCCGCAACCATTGAAAAACCCCCGTCGCCTCGTCGTCGCCATCCAAGACGTGCGTCCCCATCATCGTCTCCCCTATTTTCGGAAACGAAAATAGAGTCGCGTTCTCTCGCCTTCGCCCTCGCCATTGCTGTCGCTTCCGGACTGCAGTGACGTCATCGCCGTCAGTTGTCGTCGCCCTACTGCAGTGCCATGCCGTCGGCAACCGCTGTGCTCACCGAGGTCTCTCCCGCCCTCTTTCTCTCTTTGTCGGAGTCGAGAAGGAAGAAGCACAGTAGCGATCTTGGTGTGCTGCTGTGTGGTGTTTGTGGGTTGGTGATTTGGTGTATTGGTGTTCTGTGTGTGCTTGGGATCCGCTGTAGTGGAGTTTGTGTGCTGTTTTGGTTTCGCATGTGACTCGCACGTATTTTTGGATCGTTGCTCGGGATTCCTTTCCCGTTATTCTATTTATTCGAATTAACCGTACAACATGCAAGTCTCTTCTTGAACTAGTATTTTATTCTGTTCTAGATTATTTGATCTCTGCAAGTAGATCCCGTCCTTTTCCTTATCATGCTGTATTTGACAATTTCGTTAAGTTTATCGAGGGTTTACACAAGCTAACCCGACGTACTCTTAACATCGTGCCACTCTCTTTGTTCTAAAACCTAGTTCCTATTGTTTCATGCATATGCACTTACATGAAATTAACAAGATCCATGCTATAGACTTGTTGATGAATTGTATATATGTTGAATTGAAATTGATTGATGAATTAAAACCATGCTTGCGAAATTGTATCTTAAACATAGAAATATGCATGTTCACACCTAGGATAACTTTGATTACCAATTTGCATGAAATATATGGTTGCATGATTTATTTATTGCCCCTTTTATGTTAAAACAAATTCTGGACTGCTAGTTGTTTCTTTTTTAATCAGATTCGATCATATTGCTGTTATATTTTGAAATAACTTTATGAACATGAAATTTGGCCTCAGATGTCTAGTTTACTCCCCTTTTTGCGAATTTGAATTCCGATGTGTAATCTTTTAGATATCATCATCTAAGTACAGCTGTGTTAGAATTTTCAGATTCACAAATGCATGTGTATCCTGCTATTCTATAATTTATTTGACCACGTTAACAGTAAAAGAAAAATCTGAAACAATCTAGCTGAACCTAGACATGTGTAGGATCGACCCAGAATTTTTATAGATTTATTTGATGATTTTTCTTACCTGAAACAAATAGGTGAACACAATTTACATCGTGCTGCCTAAACATAAAATCTAAAAAGAATAAGAGTTTCATCCTAGTTTTTTAGTTTTTATATGCCTTAAATATATTTTTTGGAACCGGGTTGAAGTCTAGTTTCTAGAACTTTTGACGGATCCAGATTTTCTTTTCTATAGTAGCAGTAATCCATGTTTTAGTACATCAAGGTCATGCTGTCCTGGTTGTGTGAACTGTGCTTATTTGATGTGTTTGCTTCATGATTTATCTGTAACGAATAGAATTAGTCACACTTAGTATCATACAACATTTACACGCACTTGCATGCTCACATAGGATGAAAATTTTCCGCTGATAAAGTTGATTTCGCATTTTTGATATTTTATGTGCGACACACGTGTTTCGGTGCGCGTATTTGAGCATATTCTTTTCGAAATGAATTTTATAAAATGTGTGTGTCTACTTTATTTGAGCATGAAAATATATAACTTTTTATTAAACTAATTTTTACTTAAACATTTACAATATATTGTATACAAATATTTTAATTTAAATATATATGTGTAAGAGTGAAGTGTGTGCTAGTGCAAGCACGTGCATGTGTTTGGACATGAATAGAGAGGAGTGGTAGGCCGGCTGCTCTTTGGAAGGAGGGAAATGTTGTGTTTGAATTTTAGGAGTGGAGTTACTGGGCATATTAGTGGGAGTAGTTATTATAACTATCACTAATGTCTTATATAATGACCCCTAAACTGTCTTCTCCTCATCTCTCCCATCTTTCTTCCTTCTCCGTTTCATTTCTGAAACCAAAAGTTAGCCCCCAAATCCAGCATTCATTACATATCCACTGTGCTACATCATCTAATCCATCATACAACTATATACACCTATACCTATACTCTACACAACTCTCCTTCCCTTCTTTCTTTTCCTCCCCTGTCATTTTCGAAAGCATGCCCCCATTGTTGCTTTGTCTCCATCTACTCACCATCTACATACATACCTAGCCTATTCTAATATATATATATATATATATATATATATATATATATGTTGGAGAAAAGTGAAGTTGGAGATACTCATGCTGTTGTTGCCGAAATGGAGGAGTACTTGTTGTTTTGCTGCCGAAAATGGGCTTGGAGATTTGCTCTTTTTGCACGGATTTCGAGGAGGCCAAATCGGAGTTTCTATGAGCTCTCATTCTAGGATTGCAATTGCTAGGAATTAAATTTCTTTGGGTGGGTGTTTCTAAAATACTTTCTAATATTATGAGTAAAAATTGCATGCTAGATATTGTAGAATTTAATTTGTTAAATTTTGATTGGCATGTTAGTAGATTACTTAATCTTAATTATTTTGTGTCAAGATGTCTTAATTTAATGGCGTGATTCGCATAAACGATTAGAATTCATGTTAAATAAAAAAAGTGAAAATTGATATATCATCTAGAAAATTGTTGCTATGATAGTTGATGCATATTAGAATAGGAGACACAAGAATGCAATATGGATGAAAAATGATTTCTTTTTGATAATGTGATAAAAAAATTCGAGTTTAGCCTCTTATGTGTCTAATTTATATACAAATATTTGTACTAATTTACCCATAAATATCACTTGTATTCGTCTATTTTGTTTATAATGCATCTTATTTCCATAAAGTTCAGTTAATTAATTATTTTTGAACGAATAAGATTTCTGATGCAAAAAATGAAGATTTTCGGTAAAAAAAAATCAACAAACAAAAAAAGCAGAATGATTTATTAATTTTTATTGATTTGTTGATTTTTAAATCTTACAATTTTGCCATGTGAAATGTAAGATATAAATTTTAATTGCCAATGGAGGGTGAAAGTGCAATAAACAATTTTAAAAGAGGTTGAAATGATCTAATATGATTTTTAGTTAGTTTAATTAATTTTAAACTAATTAATTTTATAAACCCTAATTTCTGATTTTATTTTGTGTGTGCAGCACATGTTTGAAGAAAAAGAAAGAGACGAAAAAGGAGCAAGAAATAAAGTGCATATTAGAGAAGGAAACAAATAAACAAAGATATGGGGTTTTTTCTGCAAAAATAAATCCTAAATCTCTCTTCCATGCTCTATTAATACAACTCAAGGAGAAGTGACAAAGGAGCGTTGAACGAAGAGAGTGAGCGACGACTGATCTCTGATTAATAAAAAAAAAGTAAACAAAAAATGAGAGAGGGAGAACGTGACAGAGACTTGTGCGGCAGAAGAAGAGAGAAGGGGAGAACAGGACGAGGAGAGAGGGAGTCCACGTCGGCTCCTGACTGCTGACGTGGTGGTGCGCATCGCGAGGCCAGAAAACGACACGAGAATGGGACAGGGGCACGCGGTGACGTCTGCGGACTACTGACGTGGTGATAGCACCTGACAGCTATGGTGGCTCCGACTTCAAGACAGAACAGAATTCAAAGCCAGAGAGGAGAGAGGACTTGTTTGGGCACGCTTTTCGAGGCTGTTTGGTTTGCAATTTCTTTTAAAAGCAGTTATTTTTTGTATCTCTTTTCTTTCTCTAATTTTTTTATAATGCAATTCAAGACAATATTTGTTAAGTGCAATTTTATTATGAACTAAATTTATTTTTCTAGGGCTTTGATGCAGCCTAGTTTTGAGAACACAATTTTAATTCCATATTATTTTTCTATTTTTGCATGGTTGTGTGTTTGATTTTTATTCTTAATGCGTACAATTGGTTGACAGAATTTTGTATGATTTATTGGATCATGGAGAGACCGAGAGGTAATTTGTGATCAAGAACTATAAAATTAAACACCATTGATTGAGCGAAATTAGAGATGATTTATTGCGATTAATGTGACCGTTAAGAAATCCACAAAATAAGTCTTCAATTAATTAAATTTGCATAGAGATATGACAAACTATTAGTTGGAGATATTTTTGGTGTTGTTCGAGAGAAAGCATTGAATAAATTGGGGATTTCGGTCTACAACTTGGAAAAATAAACTTTTTATTCATTTGGAGTTATAAATTGTGTGGGATTAACTAGGTGAAGTCAAAAGCCCTAGAATTTATTTTGCCATTAACAAATTACAAATTTTCAGATTCTGCTTCCTCTTAATTAATTTAGTTAGTTTTTTTAGATTAATTTAATTTAGTCGCTTTCTTTATTAATTTCGATTTTCCAAATAGTGATTGATCTAGTAAATTCGGTACTCAATAAAATAATTAGTCCTTATGGGTTCGATACTCTTTTCACTAAAACTATACTACTTGTTGCGATTTTGTACACTTGCAAAAATATCACATCAAGTTTTTGGCGCCGTTGCCAGGGACTAGTTATTCTTTTATTGATATTGAAAATTGCTAGATTATTAGTAGTTTGGATTTTTATTTTTATTTTTGTTTTATTATTATCTTACCTCTTTATTTTCTTTTGACTTACTTTTATTTTTATTTTATTATTTTATTTATTTTATTTTTTTCAATACTTATATTTTAGGACATACAAGTACATTATCATGGCGAATTATGAGAACAAAGCTTTGAGAGACTATGCTATACCCATAATTCAAGGAACAATATCAAGCATAAAGAGGCCTAAAATTGAAGCAAACAACTTTGAAATTAAACCAGCAATTATTCAAATGATTCAACAAACTGTTCAATTTTGGGGACTATCGCACGAGGATCCTTATGTTCACATTGCAAACTTTCTAGAAATTTGTGACACTTTCAAGTACAACGAAGTATCAGATGTTGCAATCAGATTGAGACTCTTTCCTTTTTCCCTACGAGATAGGTCAAAGGCTTGGCTAAATTTTTTTACCACCCGGTAGTATTACTACTTGGGAATGACTTGCACAAAACTTTTGGCTAAGTATTTTCTGCCCGCAAAGACAGCTAAACTAAGAAATGATATTACCGCATTCACTCAATTTGAGACTGAGTCTTTGTATGCTGCATGGGAGAGGTACAAAGAGTTATTAAGAAAGTGTCCTCATCATGAACTACCAAAATGGCTGCAAATTCAAATATTCTATTATGGTTTGGGAATTACAAACCTATCTATGGTTGACGCAGCAGCTGGAGGTGCACTTATGAGCAAAACTTATGAAGCAGCCTATGAACTTTTAGAGGAGATGACATCCAATAATTACCAGTGGTCTTCAGAGAGAACAATGCCAAGAAAAGTGGCTGAAGTTTTTGAACTTGACCTTTTTTTACTTTAAATGCAAAAATTGATATTTTATCTAAACAAATAGGAAATATGAATTTTAATGCAATTCAACCTAATATGATTTGTGATCTTTGTGCAGGAAATCACTCAAGTACAGATTGTCAAGTGGAGAATCCTTTTGCTCCATCAAATGCCGAACATGAAAATTTTGTGTAAAACTTTCAAATGTAAAACAATCATTATGCAAACACATACAATCCAAGATGGAGAAACCACCCCAATTTTTCATGGAACAACGATCAAGGAGGAGCAATTAGACCACCTCAAAATTTTCCACACCAAGAAAAGAAGCCGATACTTGAAGATATGTTTATGCACTACATGCAGAAGACAGAGCAATACATGCAGAAGGCAGATATGACAATCCAAAATGTTGCAACTTCAACTTCAGCTTCAATTCGCAATCTTGAGGTTCAAATTGGTCAAATTTCAAATATTCTTAACGAAAGAACGACAGGAAACTTACCCCACAACACCGTGACTAACCCCACGAAGGATGTCAAAGCAATAACACTAAGAAGCGGGAAGACGATTGAGCAACCACAAGAAGAAAATGATGAAAAAATGTTGTTGCAACGGAAGAAGAGTGCGAACCAATTGTGGAGGAACAAACACAGCATAAGAAAGTAACTTTTGATTTTTTTAAATCATTAAAATTTCCTACCGAAGAACAGTCATCGTTTCAAGTAAGTAAAACTGATTTGATTATGGGCGAGAGACGTAGTGCTGAAATTGAAAAGTCACCTATAGAAGTATGTCCAATAAATTCAGCAAGTCTTAAATCTGATAAAGAAAAAAATTTCAGAATGTGTTATGTATTTGGATGCTGCACCACCTATTCATTCATTTTTTCAGAAAAAATTCAAAGAGGTGGGGATATCAAAGACATCATCATCAAGAAAGAAACGAATCAAACTAGAGCTTGAACCTGATCCAAACCTGAAGAGAAGTATTAGAAAAGATGTTTTGATATTGTTGGATCTTGGCGTCACATAACCATCTCCCCTTCATGTTTGGCTAAAGACTTAAAACTTAGCACTTCTTGGGAGGCAACCCATATTGAATTTATATTTTCTTTTAATTTTTAGTTTACTTTAATTTTAATTTTTGATTTTATTTTGTAGGATTGCACGAATTTGAAAGTCGCCGGGCAGAGCTGTTTTATACACCTACATTGATGGCTGTTTTTTAGCAGTATGGATTCATAATCTGGAAAAGTGCTTCAAAGAGAAATTGTAGAAAATTGTCTTAGCTTTCCAGCAAAAAATAAATCAGCCCATTTGGACACCTACAGCTCTAGATATCGTTGAAACACTAAACGCCGTGTGTGCAGAAATTTTAAGACGAATGAACTTTTTGCATTTTTTTTGTTTTTGTTTTTTGTTTTTTTATTTCCCATTAGGACAATGTGATATTCAAGTTTGAGGGAAGGGTTAAAAATTTATTTCTATTTTATATATTTTTTTGAAAAGAAAAACAAAACAAAAGAGTTTTCAATTGGGCTCACCATTACACTTTTGAGTTCTTTATTGTGCTAAGCATTGAAAGAATTTTTTCAGGATAGACAATATCTTATAAATCAAGATTAAGCATACATATTTACTTTAGGATTATTGAATTTCAAAATTCCATACATAATTGTGAGAGTCGTGCGTTAAACATAAAAGAAAAATGTGATGTTTTTTCTTGTGATTATCCCCTTTGATCTAGTTCTAAATAGAGTTTAAGTAAATAGAGTGTTAATATGTAGATAAAATAATTAAATAAAGTCTATCTACTCTAATGTTTCGAGTTGCTTAGTAACTAGGGGTATTCATCACCAATGTTTACTTTTACATCAAACGATAACTTGAAATATGAGTATGCAAAATACTTTAAGTTTGTGACTTGTTGAGTAACCGGATGAATTCATCACAAATGTTTGCATTCGCGTCAAAAGGCAAGTGGCAACTTAGAGAAGAGACCTAAAAAAAACCTCTAGTTTGCTACTTAGTTTGTAATAGTGAGAAAGGGTAATCACAGATGGAGTTGTTACATACTATAATTACATTAATTGCATGACAAACATAATTTGGTTTGGAATTATGATTGAATAATTGCACTGGAGAAAGTAAGTATGCTTAGTTTTACTTTATTTGCTATTGTTTATATTTTTAATTGAAATTTTGATGCTTGCATAATAAGATTTCTTAGTATGATGAGTTAAGCCTATTATTAATTATTATTCATTTATTCATAATTTTACTTTTTTGCTCGAGGACAAGCAAAATATTAAGTTTGGGGGTATTTGATGTGTGTAATTTATATACAAATATTTGTACTCATTTACCCATAAATATCGCTTGTATTCGTCTATTTTGTTTATAATGCATCTTATTTCCATAAAGTTCAGTTAATTAATTATTTTTGAACGAATAAGATTTTTGATGCAAAAAATGAAGATTTTCGTTAAAAAAAATCAACAAACAAAAAAAACAGAATAATTTATTAATTTTTATTGATTTGTTGATTTTTAAATCTTACAATTTTGCCGTGTGAAATGCAAGATATAAATTTTAATTGCCAATGGAGGGTGAAAGTGCAATAAACAATTTTAAAAGAGGTTTAAATGAGCTACTATGATTTTTAGTTAGTTTAATTAATTTTAAAATAATTAATTTTATTTTTAAACCCTAATTTCTGATTTTATTTTGTGTGTGCAGCACATGTTTGAAGAAAAAGAAAGAAACGAAAAAGGAGCAAGAAATAAAGAGCAGATTAAAGAAGGAAACAAATAAATAAAGATATGGGATTTTTCTGCAAAAATAAACCCTAAATCTCTCTTCCATGCTCTATAAATACAACTCAAGGAGAAGCGACAAAGAAGCGCTGAACAAAGAGAGATAGAGCGACGGCTGATCTCTGATTAATAAAAAAAGAAAAAGTAAACAAAAAACGAGAGAGAGAGAACGTGACAGAGACTTATGCTGCAGAAGAGGAGAGAAGGGGAGAACAGGACGAGGAGAGAGGGAGTCCACGTCGGCTCCTGACTGCTGATGTGGCAGCGCGCTTCGCGAGGCTAGAAAATGACACGAGAAGGGGACAGGGGCACGCGGTGACGTCAGCGGACTGGTGAAGTGGTGACAGCACCTGACAGTTGTGGCGGCTTTGACTTCAAGACAGAACAGAATTCAAAGCCAGAGAGGAGAGAGGACTTGTGTGGGCATGCTTTCGAGGCTGTTCGGTTTGCAATTTCTTTTAAAAAGCAGTCCCTTTTTGTATCTCTTTTCTTTCTCTAATTTTTTTATAATGCAATCCATGACAATATTTGTTTAGTGCAATTTCATTATGAACTAAATTTATTTTTCTAGGGCTTTGATGTAGCCTAGTTTTGAGAACACAATTTTAATTCCATATTATTTTTCTATTTTTCCATGGTTGTGTGTTTGATTTTTATTCTTAATGTGTACAGTTGGTTGACAGAATTTTGTATGATTTATTGGATCATGAAAAGACTGAGAGGTAATTTGTGATTTAGAACTATGAAATTAAACACAATTGATTGAGTGAAATTAGAGATGATTTACAGCGATTAATGTGACCGTTAAGAAATCCATAGAACTTAATGAGTCTTCAATTAATTAAATTTGCATAGAGATATGACAAACTGTTAGTTGAAGATATTTTTGGTGTTGTTCGAGAGAAAGCATTGAATAAATTGAGGATTTCGGTCTACAACTTGGAAAAATAATCTTTTTATTCACTTAGAGTTATAAATTTTGTGGGATTAACTAGGTGAAGTCAAAAGCCCAAGAATTTATTTTGCCATTAACAAATTACAAATTTTCAAATTCCGCTCCCTCTTAATTAATTTAGTTAGTTTTTTTTAGATTAATTTAATTTAGTCACTTTCTTTATTAATTTCGATTTTCCAAATAGTGATTCATCTAGTAAATTCGATACTCAATAAAATAGTTAGTCCTTGTGGTTTCGAAACTTTTTTCACTAAAATTATACTACTTGTTGCGATTTTGTACACTTGCAAAAATATAACATCAGCCTCATTAGTTATTTTATGAGTATAGAAATTTCTATAGAGGAGTTTTTGATGAAAAACAACATTTTAGTTGAAAATTGAATAATATGTGTTTTTTAATACAATTTGGAAAGTAAGTTTTTGTGATATTTTCAAAAGAGAATTTTTATAAAAGTTTAAATAAATATATGATACTGCATTTGATAGAAATATATTCTGGAAAAGAATTAAGTTTTTGTACAAGTACAAATTGATTTAAGAATCGAATTTTGTAAAGGAAAACTAATTACAGTACAGTATACACAAAAAGAATTTAACTCATTTTACATCGATTAGCTACTTTGGACTTACTGGTTAGTGGGTGCGTTTTAAGTGTGTTACTATAGCTCGGCGGAGCTATTGGTCTTGGGTTTGAGCCTCTTCAGTGAATTTATTTTCTGAAATTTGATTTTTAACACTATTTCGAAAGCCCAAACTTAAATATAAATTAATTTTACTATTAAATAGTTAGCCATAGTGGCCATACTGGTCTTCGGCAGCACCTAAGTGCGATTACTGTAGCTGCGGGTTTGGGCTCAGGTTCCGGGTTCGAAACCTGGTGTGACCTTTTTCTTTTTCTTTTGATTTTTTTAATGTTTTTGAGGATTTTTAAATGAGATAAAAATTCAGAAAAAATTCTATTATTCTTCTAAAATTATTTAGACTTCATGAAAATTATTTCTACAATATTTAAGATATTTTGGGAGTATTGAAAGAGGATTTTACATTAAATATTGTTAAAGAACTTGATTATTATCGATTAAATTGTGAAGACAGTTAATTTAAGAAAAATGAAAGTTGGAATGCACTTAGAATTTCTCTTAATAAAATTTTGTGATTTTTAATATTGATTAAATGAAGATTTGAATTGTGTACAATGTTATAAGAGATTAAATTGATAAAGAGGTTGAATTGACTTATGTCGTGTTATGAGTTTATAAAGGAAATGTTTCTCTTTGAGAAAGAGTTTGTGAATAAATGAATTGAATTATTTTTTGGAGATTTAATATGAAATATTGTGATCTCCAGAAAGAGATAGTTGTTGGAATATAGAGGCTAGGCGAGACCCTAGTGATCGGCAGTTTTTATTAATGAATTTGAGAGCTAACCAGTGTGGGTTGATCATCTCTTGAGAAGTAGCCAGGTAGGCTGACTGTCTCTTTTGTTTTGGTTTAAGTCTGGTAGGGTAAGCTAGCTCTAGGTTGTGATGATTTTCTTTTAAACCAAACTAAATTGTAAGGACTATACTATAGTGGAGATGTGATGAAAGTAAGAGAAAACCACAAGTATGAGGGCCATCGGATTGGTGGTGTGAGAGTGATTCCTAGGTTGCTTGCTTGATGCATCATGTCATGGCGTGAACACTACTCCGGAATTATCGTCCGGTGGCGATGCTTGTGGGGTGTTTGGTGACTACGGGTGGTGCCATCGTTCCATGACGGAGGCTAAATTGTCCATAGGCTCTGCATGATGCGTCATGTCACAATGTGTGATTCCCCACTAGGCTGTCTGGATATGGGCTCGTAACTCATAGAACATCTAAGATACTTACCGTAGTTACTGTAGTAGTTTAAGTCATTGTGAGGGATTGAACCCTACAAGATGAAGAACGATTAAGGGCTTGCCCTCAGACTTATGTAGTATGGGATGCATAGAATCCGAACAAGTGCACATTAGTGTCATGTAATATAAATAACTGCATTAAGGAATAAGTGCACAGCACCCACGACATCAATAGGATAGTCCATCTTTAGCTTTGTTTGTGATCAAGTTTGTGGTTTGTTAAAGTATTTAAGAATCGTTATACTGTTCGGCATAGCGAGAATGGTCGTATATAATATTTCGTTGGTTGTAAGCAACTGACGTGCCTACAGTTTTATATGCAGGACTTGGAGTTTACAAGAAGATATAAAGATGAATTTATTGCTAATGATTACTTAAATACTAAAGTTGTTACAATTGTACATTTATCATTGTTATATTTTATTTATTCCGCTGCGTGTTGATGTAAAAGACTCTTGATGTAATTATTGTTGAAATAAAGTTTTAAATTTCTTGTAAAATTGTACGAAATGAAGTTTAAAGATCCTGTGGAACTTCAAATTCAGCCTTATTTGGAATTCGGGGTGTTACAGTTATCTTGTTATCTTGTTATCACGTTATCTCGTTATCTTGTTATCACGTTATCTCGTTGTCTTTTTACGCCGAGTACACGATCCGTGAATTCATCATCAGTCTAAAACATTCACTGTGTGCTTGCGCCGAACCTGTAGTAAGGGATGCAATAGTACGTGTACTAGATAGGCTAATAAAATGATTAATAACCGGCATGCTTGATCCTGTATTGGACTTGACTCGACATCACGCATTACATGTGTGATTATTGTAGACTTTTGATATTGTTGCCTGTCTTTGCTTTGTTCTTTGACTTTGATCATGTCCCTATTCTTTGATATTCATGTTTTTTTTATCCTCTGTTTTTCTCTACTTGTTGTCCAGGATTTGCTCTAAGGACACTCTTTTCTCTCTTTTTAGATCAAGAGTTTACTGGTACTGAAGGATCAATCCCAGAAGATTTTGGTGAGCAAACTCTCTAAAGATCGAAGCTGGATTATTAGACTACTTAGCTATCTCTTATTATTTGTTTATTGTATTGCTTTTTATCATACTTTGTATTCTTGGGATTTTATGACCCGAAGTTTATTTTATCCCAAATGTTGGATTATTATTTGGTGAGTTTATTTCATGATTATTTTAGAGTTTATTCATTGTTTATGAGGTTATATTTCTCTTGTGTGGTTGTATTCTCATGTATATTGTTGAGTTAATCTGTTACAGCTTATAGATGATGTATAATCATTCGTTGGGCCTTTGTTACGTGCTCGTATTTTCGTATTTTGGGAAGCGGGGCGTGACATGTTTTTCTGTGGTATCAGAGCTCTGGTTTGGATAATATATCAGTTAAACATGACCAACTTTACAGAGGTTTAGCTTTAATTGATATATTAGTCAAGTTTGGCTCAAGCCAGGTTAACTTAATAAAATGCGCACCACGTTGATCACATGAACATGTAATAACTTTAATATAATCTGGATATTAATCCTATTCGATCCACATCTGATCCCTTTGCATTCCATTCTTTCATTCCTTATTTCCTTCTGTTCCTTGTAGTCATCCTCTTCTTGGCTCTCTATTGGGTATAAATTCATTCTTCTCCTACCTATATTTTCTTTATAACTTTTTCCGAATATTTTCTATATTTCGATTATTATTTGTTATATTTTGGATCTTTTATAAAAAAGTTTTCTAAACAAAAAATTTTGTATTTCGAATAATGGTGTATTTTGACATTACTTTCCATTTTATTTTTGATCGACTATATATATTCCTGTTGGATTTATTTGTAGAGTTGATAAGCCAAATTCTTATTTTGTTGTATAAAATTATTATTGCTACTATTATTATTATTGCTATTGTTTTCGTTATTATTATTGTTATTGTTATTATTATTGTTATTACTATTGCTGTTATTATTATTGTTTTCATTATCTTTTTTGTTGTTATTATTTTTATTATTATTGATATTATTATTATTATTGCTATTATCATCATCATTATTATTATTATTATTATTATTATTATTATTATTATTATTATTATTATTATTATTATTTTATTATTATTATTGTTATTATTTTTTTAATGCTATTGTTATTATTATTATTGCATTATTTTCATGAATGTGTTGAATCCTATTTTGTCATGTATATATTATCAGTATTGTTAATATTTTTATTTTATTATATTATAATTATTATTACCAGTATGATCATGATGATTTTTATTACTGTTATTATTATTGTTATTATTATTCTCATTATTATTGTTATTATTATTTTTATTATTATTGTTATTATTGTTTTATTGTTGTGGCTGTTATTATTTTTATTATTATTGTTGTTATTATTTTTATTACTATTGTTATTATTATTTTATTACTAGTATGTGTTGTTATTTGTATTGTTATTATTATTATTATTTTTGTTAAAGCCCATTAGTTTTGATCTATATTGTATCTTTTAATTATTTAAATTGAAGCTCAACTTTATATTCATTTTGCATTATTTTCTTATATCTATCTTGAGCCCATACTCTTCTTGATCCGGGTGTCTCATTCTTATCTTCCTACTCGGTTCGTCGATGGTGTCATGTGGTCTACAACCACATGTATGTTGCTTGGAACATCACCATCGGAGTTGCACAGCGGAAGCGTGGTGGGCCCATAACCCATAGGTCCCAGGATTCCCTTGTTGTTCCTTCTTTTTGGCATCATTCAGTTCTTGTTCGTCTTTTTTTTTCACTCGTCATCTTTTGTCGAGTTATTATTCGACATCGATCTTATTTATATTCTTTTTCTATTCCGTTGCTTCCATCAATTGAGTTTTCTTTTTCTTATTTTCCTGCCTTGTTATTTCTTGAGTTTTTTTTTTGTTTTTCCTACTGCCTGCCAGAATGAATTTCGAGGACGAAATTATTTTTGTAAGGTGGGTAGGATTTTAACCCCCATTTCCGTAAATACGTATTTCTGAGTATTTTCCTGTATTTCGATATTTATAAATTTTTTATTTGTTAAATTCGTTTTGAATTTCATGTTAAAGCATTTTTCTAAACAATAGTAATAATTATTTCGAATGAACTTTGTTTTCATTTCTACTTGATCAACTATTTGCATTTTAACCCACAGAAATATTATTACTGTTTGGACTATTTCAACAAAATTCCTATTTTTATATATTGATAAAATCCTGATGATTGCTATAATTATTGTTAGTATTTTGATTGTCATTATTATTGTTATCGATGTTATTATTATTATTATTGTCATGGTTATTATTTCTATTCTTATTGTTAATATGGTTATCTATTATTATTATTATTGATTATTAAAACAAATCTATTCTTATTTAATAATAGAGTTTTTGATTGTTTCAAATAATTTATGTAATGCAAATTATATCAGATATCTTATTTGTTGTATTCGGATTTGTATTGATCAATTATATTTCATGTACAATGTATTTTCATTTATTGGACCTATACCCAAATACCCAATAACCCAATATGTCTTTTTCCCCTATAAATACTTTAATATTCAAATTAAACCTAACCCTAGCCCCTAATTAAATCTTAACCCTAGCCGCTACTGTTCACCCCTACCCCGTTCCTGTTCATCCCCCACTCTCTCTCTCCCTGTTTCTGCCCTACTGTATTGCTCCGACCACCTTGAACTCCACCATCCCTCACCATCTCCCCGTCATCATCCCAACTTCGCTCAACCCATCCCCCGTTCCTGTCGAAACCCATCTCCTCGCCGCCAGTTGAATCCATCGCCTCGCCGTACCTCGTCCTCGCCATCCGTGCACCCTCGCAACCACTAACCCCCGTCGCCTCGTCATCGCCGTCCAAGCTGTGCATCCCCGTCGTCGTCTCCCCTATTTTTGGAAGAAAAAAAAAGAGTCGTGCCCTCTTTCCATTGCCCTCGCCCTCGCCATTGTCGCTTCCCGACCGCAGCGATGTCGTCGCCCCGCCGCAGTGCCACGCCGTCGCCAGCCGCCGTGGTCGCTGAGGTCTCTCCCGCACTCTTTCTCTCTCTATCGGAGTCGAGAAGGAAGAAGCATAGTGGCGATCTTGGGGTGCTGCTGTGTGGTGTTTGTGGGTTGGAGATCCGGTGTATTGGTGTTCTTGTATGCTTGGGATCCGCTGTGGTGGAGTTTGTGTGCGGTTTTGGTTTCGCATGTGACTCGCACGTATTTTTGGATCGTCGCTCAGGATTCCTATCCCGTTACTCTATTTATTTGAATTAACCTTACAACATGAAAGTCTCTTCTTGAACTAGTATTTTATTCTGTTCTTGATTATTTGATCTCTGCAAGTAGATCCCGTCATTTTCCCTATCATGCTATATTTGACAATTCCGTTAAGTTTATCGAGGGTTTACACGAGCTAACCTGACGTACTCTTAACACTGTATCACTTTCTTTGTTCTAAAACCTAGTTCCTATTGTTTCATGCATATGCACTTACATGAAATTAACAAGATCCATGCTATAGACTTGTTGATGAATTGTATATATGTTGAATTGAATTTGATTGATGAATTAATACCATGCCTGCAAAATTGTATCTTAAACATAGAAATATGAATGTTGACACCTAGGATCACTTTGATTACCAATTTTCATGAAATATATGGTTGCATGATTTATTTATTGCCCCTTTTATGTTAAAACAAATTCTGGACTGCTAGTTGTTTTTTTTTTAATCAGATTTTCGACCATGTTGCTGTTATATTTTGAAATAACTTTCTGAACATGAAATTTAGCCTCAGATGTCTAGTTACTCCCCTTTTTGTGGATTTGAATTACGATGTGTAATATGTTAGATATCATCATTTTAGTACAGCTGTGTCAGAATTTTCAGATTCACAAATGCATGCGTATCCTGCTGTTCTATAATTTATTTGACCATGTTAACAGCAAAAGAAAAATCTGAAATAAATATAGCTAAACCTAGACATATTTAGGATCGAACCAGAGTTTTTATAGATTTATTTGATGAGTTTTCTAACCTGAAATAAATAGGTGAACACAATTTACATCGTGTTGCCTGAACATAAAACCTGAAAAGAATAGGAGTTTCATCCTAGTTTCTGTAGTTTTTATATGCCTTAATATATTTTCTGGAACCGGATGGAAGTCTAGTTTCTAGAACTTTCGACAGATCCAGATTTGCTCTTCTGTAGTAGCAGTAATCCATATTTTAGTACAGCAAGGTCATGCTGTCCTCATTATGTGAATTGTGCTTATTTGATGTGTTTGCTTCATGATTTGTCTGTAACAAATAGAATTAGTCACACTTAGTATCATACAACATTGACACCCTCTTGAATACTCATATAGGATGAAAATAAACTAATAACAAGCCGGGATATTATGGGTAGACTTGGTAGTGAACGATCGAAAAATGTACTCGGTAAAGGCCTCTTGCCCGCATGAACACTTGACATGGAAGGAGGAGAAATCTTTATCTTGTTTTCACGTTATCTTGTTATCTTGTTATCAAGTTATCTCTTTATCTTGTTATCACTTTATCTTGTTACGCCGAGTACACAATCCGTGAATTCACCCTCAGTCTGAAATATTCACTATGTGCTTGCGCCGAACCTATAGTATGGGATGCAGTAGTACATGCACTAGATAGGCTAATAAAATGATTAATAACCTGCATGCTTGATCCTGTATTGGACTTGACTCGACATCACCCATTACACGTGTGATTACTGTAGACATTTGATATTTTTGCCTGCCTTTACTTTGTTCTTTGACTTTGATCATGTCCCTGTTCTTTGATATTCATGTTTCCTTTATCCTCTGTTTTTCTCTACTTGTTGTCCAAGACTTGCTCTAAGGACACTCTTTTCTCTCTTTTTAGATCAAGAGTTTACAGGTACTGAAGGATCAATCATAGAAGAACTTGGTGAGCAAACTCTCTGAAGATCGAAGCTGAACTATTAGACTACTTAGCTATCTCTTATTATTTGCTTATTGTATTGTTTTTTATCATACTTTGTATTCTTGGGCTTTTATGACCCGAAGTTTGTTTTATCCCAGATGTTGGATTATTGTTTAGTGAATTTATTTCATGATTATTTTGGAGTTTATTTATTGTTTATGTGGTTATAATTCTCATGCATGGTTGTATTCTCTTGTATATTGTTGAGTTAATCTATTACAGCTTATGGATGATGTATAATTATTCGCTGAGCCTTTGTTACGTGCTTGTATTTTTGTATTTTGGGAAGCGGGGTGTAACAAACCTGATTACCCCTTTAGTTGGAGACACCATGAGAAAAACCGCATCCCCAACCTCAAACTTCAAGTCCCTTCATCGAGTGTCTGCATAACTCTTCTACCGACTCTGAGCCTCGACCAACCTCTTACGAATCAACTCGATCTTCTTCGATGTCTGCTGCACAATGTCAGGCCCAAACATCTGCCTCTCACCAACTTCATACCAAAAAACAGGTGTCCTGCACTTTCTCCCGTACAGAGCTTCATACGGAGCCATCCTGATACTCGCATGGTAACTGTTGTTATAAGCAAACTCAACCAATGCCAAGTACCTCTCCCAACTGCCACCAAAATCCATAACACAAGCCCTCAGCATATCCTTCAATACCCGATTCACCCTTTCAGTCTGACCATCGATCTGCAGATGGAAAGCAGTACTGAAATCGGTTCTGGTACCCAAAGCTGCTTGCAAACCCTTCCAAAACCTCGATATGAACCTCGCATCCCTGTTGGAAACAATCGACATCGGAACTCCATGAAGTCTTATAATCTCATCAATATACATTTCTGCCAGTTTCTCCAACGACAAAGTAATCTTCAATGACAGAAAGTGAGCTGACTTGGTCAAACATCTACAATAGCCCAATTTGAGTCATTGCCCTTCAGACTCCTCGGCAACCCCGTGATGAAATCCATGCTGATGTTCTCCCACTTCCATTCCGGAATGGGCAATGTGTAACCCCTATTTCCGTAAATACGTTTTTCTATGTATTTTCTGTATTTAAAATTTATAAATTCAGTATTTGTTAAATTCGGCTTGAACTTTACATTTAAAATATTTTCTCGGACAATTATATTTATTTTTGAATAATGGAGTATTTAAACCCTATTTATCGTTTTCAAATGATCGACTGTTTATATTTTAGTCCAAATCTATTATGTTATTACTATTTGGATTTTTATGAATCTGCTGAACTCAAATCTTATTTTGGTATTCATGTTATTATTATTTTTACTATTATTATTATTGTCATTTGCTATTATTATTATTGTTGGTGTTACTAATATAATTATTAGTTTTATTTTTAATATTTTTATCTTTGATTATCTACTGAAAATCCAATTTTGTTATTGTTATTATTATTAGCATTATTATTTCTATTGTTATTTTTATTAGTATTATTGTTGCTATTAGTTTTGATTGTTCATGATTTAATGTATGTATATATAAGCATGTTTTATATATTCTATTTAATTAACCCCTATTGGATCCACTACCCATTAAACCCGAAACCCATTCACAACCCTAAACCCCTACAAACCCATTACCCATATATATCAGTCTAACCCTAATCCTTTGTTTAACCCTAATATCCCCTAATCCCATATACATTCGCAATATACTTCCTCGTCCCCTACCCGTGAACCCTAGTTGCCCTTCACCTTAACCCATCCCCTGTGCAACTGCTTCATCCCGACCTCCCCTCCCACCTCCCTTCAGCCCTACCCCCGTGCAGCCCTCTTCCGTCTACTTCATCCTCCAACCCTTCCTCCCATCTACCGACTATCCCCTACAGCGCTCTCTGCCTCTTGCTTCCTCGACCTTCGACTGCAGCGACCACTAGCCCCCCGTGTGCTCCTCCCAGCATCGCGACCTCGCAGCGGTAGACGGCTCCCTATGCGACCTCCGTTCCCCCTGTCACACTGTCTCCTTCCCGAAGCAGCAGCACCGCCTGCGTCAACCCGACGTACCCTGTCCTGGTGATCACCGCAGCCCTAAGCCCCGCAGCCAGTTGACCACCATCTTGGCGATCGCCGTCGCTGCCCTCCGTCAATCACCCAAGCCCTTGATCATGGGTTCATCGCCATCATGCTCCATCAAACCTGACCATCCGATCAGATCACCATCACCATGTAGCATCATCATCAGTGGCCTCTGTGTTAGCTTGGATTCTGGCTGTCTGATCTGCTTGATCTCATCTTGATCGATCAGATCAGATCGATCAGAGCAGATCAAGATCGTTCGATTCCCATCAGATCTTGTTCATCATCAGATCTTCATCATCAGTATCAAGATCTGATCATCACCATTGCCGAGCAGATCTCAGCCGTCCGATCCGTTCATGATCATCTTCATCAGATCAATTCTCAACCGTTTATCGTCTTGATCTTGATCATCTCATCAAGATCCGTTACCGATCGTGCTCGTCACCCGGGATCCATTCCCGTTATTCTTCGTCGGATTCATCTTCACTCCAAGGCAAGTATCTTCTTGTACATTTCATTTTCTAGTACAAGCTTTTCCTTGAAAATACTGCAAGTAGATTGTAAATGTGACTCCTCTTTATTTATCATTGATGATCTCATATTTCGCCTTATCTATCACATGATCTAAGATTAACAACCCTTCATTGATACACTTGTTCACAACTAGTAAAATTTTGATTCATCTCATACAAAAAGTGTTTTATTTGGTTTCTGTTTTGTCTTGGCTTGCTGTTTGACCCCGATAACACTAAAATCTGAACTTGAGTCTTGAATATGAAATATAGCCCCAAGTGTTTAGTTGCCAATAAAATCCAATATTTTTGAATTCTGAGTTACGGTTTAGGAGATATCGCGTTTTACTGTTGCTGTGTGGTAATCGCAGATTTTATAAAAACTGCTGCACCACTTTGGTTTACAATTATTTTATCTATACTACCAGTAATTAAATGACTTGAAATTATGCATGTTGATACTGGAAACCCTAGAGAACATTCCCTAATTTTCTCAGAATTATTTAATGATTTTTCAACCCTATTTCATATATATAAACTCAGTTTTACAAATTCTGGCTGAACACAAATGCTGTATAGTTTGCTGTATTGACATCAATTGCTACAACTTTTATGTGTCTTAATTATATGCATTGGAACCGGGCAGGAGTCTAGTTTCTATACCTTCTGACGGATCCACATTTTCTATCTTGTACCAACGGGAATCGCAGTCTTGGTGCAGCAACGTCATGTTGTCCAGATTTGGAATTCTCGTTGTTCTTGATATTTTGATTTATTTTGACCCTCGAACATGTATCCTAACTAGCCTAGACTTGTTCCATGTTCTTGATTATGTTTACTTGACCTGTTTCGCACACTTTAATGCTTGCTTTATATAATAATAAATAATAAGCCGGGATTTAAGGGAAAGATCATAGTAGTGGACAATATAGGTAAGTGTACTCGGAAGGGGGCCCGTGTTTTCCAGTACTTGGTTCATGAACTTGTTGTATCTTGATGGATTCATGAAGACATTACTTGGCTTATGAACTTGTTGGATTCTTGAACCCACTGTGTGGTTCTTGAACTTGTTAGTGGATTCACGAACTTGTTCGTGAACTTGTTACTTTATTTTCGGATTCATGAACCATGCTTACTTGATACTTGATACCTGAGTACACCGCCCTATAAAATTCACCACTAGGCCTAAACGTAACTAATTGTATGTAGAAACCATGTAGTAAAAGTATGGATGCATGAAGTGCTACCTAGATAGAATTAAACACTAGGCTTAAGATTAACTTGTTACTTGTACACACTTGATACCCTACTTGATGCTCGTTACTTGAGACTTGTTACTGGAGACTTGTTACTTGTTACTTGACACTTGTACGTGATACTTGTTACTTGATGCTTGATACCATTACATATTCAGTTGCCACTTGTTCTACTACCAGTACTTGTTACCCAATCTTGTCACTTGAGTTATCTTTCTTGCTAGCTAGTTTCTTGAATTCCACTACTTGTTGCATCCCTATTATATTATGTTATACATTCTTGATTCCAAATCTTGTTCCATATTTCTTGTACTTTTTTTCATACCATTGCTTGTACTATTTACGGCTCTAACTTGCACTAAGGGCGTTTATCTTGTTTTCTCTATTTTTTTTCCTTTCTATATTTATATATACAGACCTTGGAGACGAATTGCCTACTGGAATTGGTGAGCAGACGTTCTAGACTTCACTTGGAGAAAAGACTTGCTTTAAATATTTTGTTTTTGAGTTATTTATTTGTTTTGCTACTTGAATCTTATAACGGGCTTATAGTCCAGAGTTTTATCTTTTGATCCAGATTTGAAAACTATATGGGATATTATTATTTTGTTTGAATTGTTTTCTGTTGATTAATAAATTATCCATGCATGCGTGGTTGTGTACATTTTGTTATATTCCTTTTATGATGCTGAGTCAATCCTACAGCTCATGAATGATGAAAACCATTCGCTGGGCTTTGTCACACGCTCGTATTTCGTGTTTTTGGAAAGCGGGGCATGACATAATGGCTGTAACAAACTTCCTGGCCTCTGATTCTCTGCTTTGATCTGTTGGCAAGTCAGACATTTTGCCACAAAGTCTGCCATACCCCTCTTCATACCAGACCACTAAAAGTGCTGTTTGATGTCCTTGTACATCTTTGTGCCTCCAGGATGCACTGACAACAAGGTACTGTGTGCCTCCTACAAGATACTCTCTCTTAAATTTGCATTCTCTGGTATACACAACCTCTCACCCATCCATAGAACTCCATCTTGGACACGGAACTCTGATAACTTGCCTTCAGAAACCTGCTGCAACATCCTCTGAATCTCTACATCTGATTTCTGACCCTCCATAATCTGATCTCTCAAAGAAGGATGCAACCTCAACTGAGCCAAAGATGCTCCCAAACCCTGCAGTACTACCTCGATACCTGCCTGATCGAACTCTGCTGCCAACTATCTCTGAGTAGTGATAAAACTCGACAAACTGCTCTTCCGACTAAGCCCATCGGCCACCACATTCGCCTTGCCTGGATGATACTTGATCTTAGGACGAATGTCTTCCAACACTTCCAACCACCTTCTCTGCCGAAGATTTTGATCCTTCTGCTAATAAATGTACTTCAGGCTCTTGTGGTCGGTGTACATGTTGACCTTCTCTCCATATACATAATTCCTCCACTGCTTCAAGGCAAAGATAATAGCTGCCAATTCCAGATCATGTTTTAGATAGTTCTTCTCATGCGGATGCAACTGCCTTGAACCACACGCAATAACCTTTCCTTCCGGCATCAAGACGCACCCCAAACCTCTGAGAGACGCATCACTGAAGATATCATAATCCTTCCCAGCTTGTGGCAAAGCTAGGATAGGTGGAGTCGTCAACCTTTCCTTTAGCTCAAGGAAATTCGCCTCACGCTTATCATTCCAAGTGAATGCCACATTCTTCCAAGTTAATCCTGTCAAAGGAACTGCGATCTGTGCATAGCCCTGAATGAATCTCCTGTAGTACCCATCCAAACCCAAGAAACTCCTGACTTTCTTCACTGTCATTGGACTGTGCCAATTCTTCACTGCTTCAACCTTCTGATGATCGGTGGCCACTCCCTCCTTAGAAAGGATATAACCAAGGAAAGCTACCTCAAACTTCCAAAACTCACACTTCGACAGCTTGACATACAATTTATGCTCCTGTAACTTCTCCAATACCTCTCCCAAGTGCTTAGAGTGCTCTTCCTCCGACTTTGAATACACCAAAATGTCATCAATGAAAACCACAACGAAGGAATCAATAAATGGCCACAAGATCCGAATTATCATGTCCATAAACACGGCCGGCGCATTCTTCACTCCGAATGGCATTACCAAAAACTCATAGAGCCCATGACGAGTCCTGAAAGTTGTCTTGCTCACATCTTCCTCCTTAACTCGAATCTGATGATACCCTGACCACAGATTAATCTTTAAAAATACAGCTACTCCCCGAAGCCTATCAAACAGATCATCAATTCGTGGAAGCAGATACTTGTTATGAATAGTTACCATGTTCAACTCCCGGTAGTCAATGCGCATCCTCATTGACCCATCCATCTTCTTCACTAACAACACTAGAGCTCCCCACAGTGAAGAACTTGGCCTAATGAATTCCTTCGTAACACCTTAGACTTTTAAATAATGTTTCTGAGATTAATAAATGAATTAAAATGACTTTTGGTGATTTAAGTAACATTTTTTGAAATTTATCTTTTTGCACATGCAAAACACGTGCAAATATTTTTTTGGGAAGTTCAAGGTCAGAAATTATTTTGGAAAAACCTGTTATTTGTAATTAGGTATTATTTATGAATTTTCTGGATTTTTCTGATATTTATTTGGCATATTTGCGAATATTACAAAAAGAGGGGTTTTTGTGCAAAATTACCACATGGAGTAAAAAATCCAAATTTTCAGATTTTTAGGCTGATCATGATGGCTAGCCAATTCAGAGGTAAAAAGTTTACTTTTTTTCTAATAGATTTGGTTTATTTCGTAAATTTCTTAAAGAGGGTCTTTTTGCAAAATTGCCAATTAGAGGCAAAAATGACAATTTACTTTTTTGAATTTTAACACAGTGCCGGCCAGATCTGGGTATTTGTTTTTGTTTTTAAATCTTTATTTAATTGGTTAATCTAATTTTCAAGTATAAGGATTTAAACATGTAAAGATATATTCAAAAGGGATATTTTGCAAAATCTATTCAAAACCCTAAATAACCAATTTTCGGCCTATTAATAAGAGAGTGCAGCCATCTCTTTGCTGTACTACATAAAAGGTTTTCTTTATTATTATTTTCTTGGAGTTTCGAAGCGAGGATCTTGGTTTTCTTGCGAAAGGAATGATTTTTCTTATTCTCTTTATTATTTCGGTTGATTCTTCAATAAGGTGAGTGACATATGTTTATTTTTTTATCGTTTTATGCATGTTGTCTGTGATGATTTGTCTATTAGAAATCATGTTAGGGATTATATGAAGATATACTGAATTTTGATGGATGGATGAGTTAAAAATTGAATTTTTTCAGGAAATTTATGCTATTGATGATTAATGTTCATATAGATGACTTGAGATTGTTAGAGAACCTAATAGAAATCATGAGTAGGTTGTTTCCTTTCATATTCTTGTTGTTATGATTTGTTATAATGAGATTTGTGTGATGATTATTGTAAAAGTGAACAAATTTGAATCTTTACTACATATGCATATGTATGATCGGTTGGGGGTGTTTGGATGAGTAAAACTTGACTAAAATATGTTGTGATTGCATATATTTCATGTGTAAACTGATGTAAGATATTTGTGTGTGTTTAATAAATTTCAAGTGGAGTTTTGGATTAAAAATGAATCAAGATTTGAAGTATTGAGAAGGGGTTGATTTCGGGCCTAATGGATGTCAGCCGAAAAGTGGATTTCGTGATTTTTTTTGAAGTTTTTGATGATATCTTGAGTTGTTTTGTTACTGAGATAAAATAAAAACTTACACCACTCCTATACACTAATTCTTAGTGCTTAAACATATATATATATATATATATATATATATATATATATATATATATATATATATATATATATATATATCAACATATACACATATATACTATATGTTTCTGTTTTGATTAATGGCCGAAATTGATTTTTGTGTTCTTTATGAAGTTTCGACTGAGATTTGATTTGTTTTAGTGCTGAGATTGAACCTAACCATTACACTACTCCTAATTGATGAATTTTGATGCAAACACACATATATACACTATATGTATATATACTAGGTTTGCCTGTTGACACGTGCCTACGACACGTCTTCAGAACGGTGCACCTTGTTTGATCATATAAAATAGTTTTGGAGGTCCAGCAAATTAATTGAAGTAGGAAACATGGAGCAAAAAACATATTATATGATTTTTTGATTTTTTTTGAATTATTTTTAAATTTTTTAAAGTATTGTTTTTTTTAGTTTTTTAATATTTTAAAATTTTTAAAATTTTTATTTTCTTAATTTTTTGAATAAAAGAGGGAAGGAGAGAGAGAGAGAGAAAAAATAAATAAATAAATAAATATAGGAGTTGTTTTGGGTGGGAGATTTGAATTTGAGTTTTGGGGGAAACTTTTGGGGGGAAAATATGTTTTGTAAGGTTAGATCTGGGCCTTTAATTTTTGGGGGGAATGAAGGAGAGCCACTTGATAGCTTTCTTTGTGTTTTATTATATAGATATTCACTGTTTTGAAGATTTTGCCAAAAATTTACTCTTTTTTGATCTTCATGTGATTTTGATTTGTTTTATAAACTCCAGTATGTTATACACATTTTATTTGATCGTCTAAGGAATTTTGTTTTGCAAATTCATGATTTTACAAAGTATAATCGATGTATCAGTCGAAACATGCACAAACTTTTAAAACTGGCTGTGTAGCAGCCAACGGTCGAACGACCACTTTTTGAACTAAAACTGGCAGTCGACCGACGTTCTTTAAATTTGGGAATTTCAACATGACCATCGAACGTCGTTATTTTGAACTGTTTTGACCGTCTACCGACACCTGTTGACTGTGTTGTTTTGTTGAGTTTTTTGTCGTTTTACTTGAACGATTATGTCTTCGCACTTATGGATTATTGATCTACTGTTTTAGATGATGTTTTTACTATAGATTACAATATTTTATAGAAAGTTATATTTTGATTTTAATAGAATTTAGATTGTATTTCTATAACCTTATAAAGTGAAATATATATGTTTTTTGAAGAAATTTATATTTTGTGACTTTCTATGACTTCAAAATATGATTCTCAGTTATTTAATGGATTTTATACTTTATTTCAATTCTACAAACTTGTGAGTATATTGAATGAATTTGGATTTTTTTATTTAAGAAGTTTTATTGATATAGACGTTTTGATGATGAAATAAAGAGTTTTAATAAAAGATTTTGTGTTAATATTCGATTTGTGAATCTCTAGGAGTTGAGTGGGAGTCTTGTGAACCGGCAGATGAGATTTTGTGGATTTTGACCAGTTAGGTCTTGGGGTTGTTATTATGGAATTAAGTCCGGTAGGATACACTAACTCTAGAGAGGGAGAATTTTTGTTTTAATAATATCAATCTAAGGACATGCACTAATGGATATGTAATAGAACTTGGGAAACGTAATTATATACTCTAGGGGTCTATTCCAACGGATGCGTTTCGGGATTGTGTGTTGTTCTATCTCGAGAAGACATTTGGTATGTTCGCGTATCGAGGGTCTGCAGGCCTATTTACGGAGTATACAGGTGCATTCGCGTGTCGAGGGTCGGCGGGCCTATTCACGGAATGTACTAGTCTATCTGTTCGAGGGTATAACAAACCTATTCATGGGGTACACATCAGGGAGGTGATTTCTTCCTGGGGGTCAGAGCTATTCTTACATGATGCTTGTGCGTCGAGGGTTGTGATGCCTATTCGCGTAGTATTCTAGATCTTGTATCTATCACCGTAGTAGGACTATTTGCATAATGAGGGATTAAACCCTATAAAGTGGAGAACAATAAGGGCTTGCACCGGAACTATGTAGTATGGAATGCATAGAATCCGACAAGTATGCATTAGAGAGTCATCATATTGCATTTGTGTTTTCTTAACTTGGTTTTATGCACGATTGTTTTCTGTTTTCCTTCACTTAACACTTAGTCTAGTTTCACTTGATATTTTCATATTTTATTTATTGTTTTTCATCTTCCATTCGTGAATACTATTGGTATGTGTTGATCATGACTTTATTCTTTATGTTTTATTCATGTTATATTCTTTTGATGTCATTACACTGTTATGGCTGACCTCTGTAGTTTTGAGGGTTAGGGTTATCTCTAGCCTCATGTTTTATAGGTAGGTACCTATAGCTTGGAATTTTGATGCATGTGGTAGAATGATAATGTGGCTTATGTAAATTGTAAAAGAATGTGTTGTAAAAGAAAGAAAGAATTGAAATTCAAAGTGTTTAATTTTTTGCAATGCTTTGTAAAGAATTGATGTAATAAAAGTTGAAAAAAATTCTGTGTTTTGGCTATGTTTACTATTACATTGAGGTAGATGCTGAGAGTTGTGCCAGGTATTTCTGAGATATTATATTGGAAATTCGGGGCGCTACACCCTTACTCAGTAATTCCTCAATCTACTTCTTAACTTCATCCTGCTCCACAGGTGCCATCCTGTACGGAGCTTTAGAAATCGGAGCACTTCCTGGATGAACATTAATACAGAACTCAACATCTCGCTGCGGCGGCAATCCCAGTAAATCTTCCAAGAATACCGTAGGAAAATCCTTGACAACTGGAATGCTTCTGACTTCATCTGGAATCATCAACTTAGATACCATTGCAGTCACTTTTGGGTCCTTCTTCCCCTGAAAAGTCACTGTGGGACCTCCATGTGCCTTCACCAACACCTCTTTCTTCTTGCATTCAATTATGGCATCATATATTTCCATCCAATCAATGCCCACGATCACATCCACACCCATGACTTGGAGTTCAATGAGATCAATGCCGAATAATCTCCCACCAACCTCGATATCACAGCCCTCGTAATATTGATCAACAATCAATTCCTCTCCTGATGGTGTTGCCACCGACATGACTCTGCCTGGAAATATCTTAGGTTCCACACCTAAAAATTTAGCAAAATTGGGCGACACAAATGTATGCGAAGAGCCAGTACCAAATAAAACTTTTTCTTTTATTCCATTAATCAAGACAAATACCTGGATCACATCCTCTGAGTTAGCCGCATCCTCCTCAGTTAATGCGAATACTCACCCCTGCCTCTGAAATTTGCCTCCGCCTGCACATTCCTTCTTCAATTGCGGACAGTTTGGTCTGATATGCCCTTCACGACCACACTGATAACAAGCACGCGCCTTAAGTGGCTTGGTGCATGCTGACTGATAGCGGCCTGCCTCTCCACAGTTGAAACAAGTCACAGCTTGAATTGCGGATGCCTTCTGCTCTGGCCTATTGAACCTGCCCTGCTTCACTGGGAACTTCTTCCCACTCTGACTAGCTGCTGGCCTATAGTTCCTATTCCAAGTCTCCTGCTTCTTCTGAAACTGATCCATATATTTTTCTGTCATTGCTGCTCTCCTGACCAGCTTATTAAACCCCTCTGATGCCCGAAGGTATCATCTGCAACCTCAAATTTGGCCTCAAGCCCTCCTCGATTTTTTTTGCCTTCTTCACCTCATTAACAATCAGCTCCGGTGCATACCTTGACAGCTGGACAAACTTAGTCTCATATTCGCGTATTGACATGCTGCCTGCTGCAGATTCAAGAATTCCATTGCCTTCTTCTCCTGAATATCCGGAGGAAAGAAAGGATCCCTGAACTCCTCCAGAAAAAGCCTTCCAAGTCACCTGTTGATCCCCAAAAGTCCTCTTCATTGACTGCCACTAGACGCAAGCATCATTCTCTAACAGCATTGTAGCCAATTTCACCTTATTGGCTGGGGTTTCCAAAACTTCGAAGACCATCTCCATTTGTCTAACCCAATCATCAGCCTCATTTGGATCAGACTACCCCTAAAAAATGGGCAGCTTCATCCGTTTGAAAGACTCAACCTACTTAATTGGATCAGTATTAACAAGCACTGGTCCAGCCCCTTGATTCTGATTCTAATTCTGTGCCACGTTGGCTGCCATGAACGTGTTCAAGGTCTGATACACCCTAGCAAATTCCGTCTCAAGATGAAGTCCAGCCCCATGGGAACCCTTAGCCCCATCACCATTTCCACCATTCCTGTTCCTGGGTCCTGCCATTATACTGAATACTACAAAATGAGGGGAAAAGTTAGAGCGTCACAACACAATTCATATTCACATCAATACCTTATGGCAAAATTTTCAATCATACCCCAAACCATATCATCTTGTTTTAATTCTATGTGTTACTCACACTCTAATGTCCACACCTAGGTTTATTTTTATACCATGTTTATCATTACTATTGAAGCATGCTCTCATACCAATCTCTGTAGTACCCCAAATTTTCAATATAATAAACTCAGAAATACATGACACAATTACAAGCATCTACCTCAATGTAATAGTAAATATAGCCAAACACAGAAAAAAAATGTTGATTCTTGGTTTTGATTACTACAACACAATGCAAAGTTGTGCTATCACTTATTGCGGGGTGTATCAAGATCTATACCATAGTGCAATACACAAAGGCAAAGTTGTTCCAATGAAGCTTTCAAAGTTGATCCAATCCACAAAGAACTTAGTTCAAGCCACATTGATCAAGCAAGCTTCAAGATATAAAGACAATGACTCAAGCTCAAGTCAAAGACTCAAGTTCAAGACAAGACTAGTGCGTAAAGTTGTTTTGTATTAAAGTGTCTTGTAACAATTGTTGTAACCTTTGATTCTTAGAAATGTTGTAATAGCCTTGATACACACACACTCACACATATCTCTTAATATTTTGAGTGTTTTACAAAAGTTAAAAGGTCGAAACAAGCTTGAATAAGATCAGCTGTTGAGTACCAGTCGACCATTCTTCAGAACCAGTCGACTATCTTAGTACGAAACTGTCTGAACTCATACGAGCTCTGACCAGTCGACTCATCATGGCAACCCAATCGACTGTTTAAGCAATTTCGACAATTTTCTGATTTCAAAACTTGTTTTTCAAATTCAAATCAAATTCTATCCATTTTAATTTAGTTTTAGGAACTGTTCTTCAACATTCCTATGATTCCTCTCTATAAATAGAGCATAGGAATCACCATGAATTTTTTTCCAAGCATTTTTGTCTCTAAAGTTTTCAAGCTTTTGGTTTTGAAAAGAACAAGCATTCTAAAAGCAATCATAATTTCTAAGTCTTGGTTCTCTAAAAACCAGTCTAGTATAACATTGAATTCATTTTACACTGATTTCAGAAGTTGACCTATTAGCCACCATACGAAAATCACAATCACAAATAAGGCTTTAGGTTGTTGCAACTCTTTTGTTGTTGTTCTTCACTCTTGGGTTGTGAGAGTGGTCCTCTCGGTTGGAGAGTAGACTCTAGGTTGTAGAGTCGGGTTTTCACTCTAGGTTGTAGAGTGGGTGTGCTCTCTCTTGTGGTGAGAGAGGTCTACGGGTTTGGCAAGGTTGTTGTTGAACACCGTAGGGTATTCTTGTATCTTATTCAAGAATAGTGGAAAATCCCAAGTGGGTTTCTTGGGGACTGGATGTAGGTCGGAAAGACCGAACCAGGATACATCACTGTGTACTTTGTGGTTGACTCTTCTGTGGTTGTATTTTCTTCACTCGCATTTCAATTTTTCTGTGTTTTATTCGTAAACTTGTCTGGCAAGTCGACTGAGTCTCCTCTATAAGTCGACTGATCAGACTTGTAAAATACTCTTCGAACATGTAACCGCCCTGCCCCTAGCTCAAACAATTTATACAATTTAGAATACAAATTAGATACTGTATAGTACAACTACCCACCACATGCTACCTCTCAAAAGGTGGTTAACCGGATTGGTGCCTCTTGATCATAGTATATTATATTTATATTATATTATAATCTTTGTAATTATCGATATGGGACATTTACAACATATCTCTCCTGCTCTCTCTCTCTCCGAGAGAACACGTGTGAAGGTGGGCCCCCACTTGAAGAAGCCACATCACCATGGACAATTCAAGCAGTACTTCAAACCAAACAGCACCTCTTTTTGCTGTTCACCTGTGGGCCCCCCACACTCCATTCATTTTTATTCACCATAAAGCCAACATGAAATATTTCAATAGCCAACTTTTTTATATTACATATATATATTTTATAAGCTATCATTGAACAGTACTTCCAAATCCTTTTTCAACATATATTTTTATTTTATATATATATATATAATTTTGAAAACACGGGGTGTTACACACACCCCCCTTCAAAAATTAGCGTCCTCGCTGAGCATGGGCATGCACAATCTAGTGCAGGATCTCCTTTCTTGTCGATGTGGAGCATCTGCCCTTTTTCTATCCGCCCTCCCTAGGCAACCACAGTTCCGGATTCTACCGTCAAACAGGGTATATAGTCCTGGAGTCCACCATCAGACTAATCATAACAAGCAACCACAGTCACGAAAATCCACCGCCGACTGGGTCTATAGCCACTGAGATCCACTGCCGACTATATAGACATGCCCCACACTCGGTGTTGAAATTCGGCTCTGATACCATTTTTAATGCCCCTGCCCCTAGCTCAGAAAATTTATACAATTTAGAATACAAATTAGATACTATGTAGTACAACTGTCCACCACAGGCTGCCTCTCAAAAAGTGGTTAACCGGATTGGTGCCTCTTGATCATCGGCTATTATATTTATATTATATTATAATCTTTGTAATTACCGATATGGGACATTTACAACAATCTCTCCTGCTCTCTCTCTCTCTCCGAGAGAACACGTGTGACGGTGGGCCCCCACTTGAAGAAGCCACATCACCGTGGACAAGTCAAGTAGCACTTCAAATCAAATAGCACCTCTCTTTGTTGTTCACGTGTGGGCCCCCCACACTTCATTCATTTTTATTCACCATTAAGCCAACATGAAATATTTCAACAGCCAACATTAAACAATACTTCCAAATCCTTTTTCAACATATATTTTTATTATATATATATATTATTTTGAAAACACGGGGTGTTACACACACCCCCTTCAGAAATTAGCGTCCTCACTGAGCACGGGCATGCACAATCTGGTGTAGGATCTCCTTTCTAGTCGATGTGGAGCATCTGCTTTTCTATCCGCCCTCCCTAGGCAACCAAAGTTTCGGATTCTACCTTCAAACTGGGTATATAGTCCCGGAGTCCACCGTCAGACTAATCATAACAAGCAACCACAGTCGCGAAGATCCACTGCCGACTGGGTCTATAGCCACGGAGATCCACTGCCGACTATATAGACATGCCCCACACTCGGTGTCGAAAGTCGGCTCTGATACCATTTGTAATGCCCCTGCCCCTAGCTCAGACAATTTATACAATTTAGAAAACAAATTAGATACTATGTAGTACAACTGCCCACCACAGGCTACCTCTCAAAAGGTGGTTAACCAGATTGGTGCCTCTTGATCATAGGCTATTATATTTATATTATATTATAATCTTTGTAATATAGAGATGGGACATTTACAACAAACTCTCTTGTTCTTGCTCTCTCCGAGAGAACACGTGTGAAGGTGGGCCCCCACTTGAAGAAGCCACGTCATCGTAGACAAGTCAAGTAGCACTTCAAACCAAATAGCACCTCTATTTGTTGTTCACGTGTGCCCCCCCCCCCCCCCCCCCCCCCCCCCCCCACACACACACACACACACACACACTCCATTCATTTTTATTCACCATTAAGCCAACATGAAATATTTCAACAGCCAACTTTTATATATTACACATATATATATATTTTAAGCCAACATTGAACAATACTTCCAAATCCTTTTTCAACATATATTTTTATTTTATTATATATATATATATATATATATATATATATAATTATGAAAACACGGGGTGTTACACATTCTGTAACGCCCCGAATTCCAAATAAGACCGAATTCAAGATTTCACAGGAACTTTACTTCAGTTCGTACAATTTTATAAGGAAATTAAAACTTTTCAATAATACATCAGAGTTCCTTACATCTTTGTTTACACAGCGGAAAAATGCAACAATGAAATAAATTACAACTTATACAACTATAACATTGTAAATCATCCACTGCATCATAACATCTTCATGGCAAAGTCCATTACCTGCATATTAAGTTGTGGGCACGTCAGTCACTTACAACGGACGGAAATTTTATATTCGGACATCCTCTTTATGCCGTACATATAACGATCTCATTACTTTAACAAGGCACAAAAATTGAATGAACAATAAAGTTTTAAATTGTAACTACGCTAAATATGTAAGTGTATGCCATACCTTATTGCCTAATGCACTCATTTTATACTAAGATGACACTAATGCATACTTGTTCAGATTCTATGCATCCCATACTACATAGGTCCAAGGGCAAGCACCTACATACTCCACAATGAAGGGTTCGATCCCTCGCCATGACAACTACCCAGTAGTAAGACAAGGTTTAGATCATTCCACGAATTTGAATTCCAGCCCCGGAGTCCACCACTGACTGTTATAACAGATCCCACATCATGCGAATCATCTCGCAAGTGACCCTCTAGCCCCGGTATACGTATATACATTGGATTATGGCAAGCTATCCGCCCGACTACTCAAGATCCCGGAGTCCACCGCTGACCCGTTCTCATAGTCCCGAATTTAAATATAAAAGCTCGTCTCCCATGGAGCAACCTCAATCCACCAACTGGGTCTATAGCCATGGAGATCCACTGCCGACTATATAGAGAACCCCACTTACGTTTGCCCAGGTTTACTACATATTCACTTATGTGCCTAATTATTTAGTTCAAGACATGAATAAATTTCCAAGCCTAGAATTAGTTTTACCTCCTACCGGACTTAATCAACAAATTACGAGATAGCTCCACGGCTATATCTCAAAAATATAACTCAACTCTTTTCAATTCAATAGTGTCGGTACCCGAGGTCTCACTAACTCTACATCATAACTTTTTCATGTACAAGAAACCATGGGTACACATACCCTTCAGTAAACATGTCTTAAGCCTAGATATTTTCATCTTCAACTCATTCACAAAGTAATCACACTCTAGTCACTATTCATGATCTATTTATTCATTCATAATTTTCATAGCAAATTAATTCCTTTCAATGTACACAATTTCATCACATGAAATTTTATTCACAATTTCAAGCTCATATGAAGTCTCAATTCAACAAAGCAATTATTGAACCAAGTAAGAGTATAATCTTTTCAAAAGAATTCACTTCACACAAACACATTTTTCTCTTCTTCAAAAATATAAATTTCACACTTTACTAATTTAAATCTTAAGTTAAAATTTAGTTTCTATCTCAATTTCTTCTTTTTTACTTCCCAAATATACTTGAAAAATTCTACAACTATTTTTAATAAATTCTATTTCATTTTCTAGGAATTCTAGAATTTTTCCCAAATTTTTCTTTGCATTAAAACTCTCCTTTTGATTAAAAATAAAACCCCAAAAAATAGTTGAGAGCATCAGGTTTCGAACCCAACTCCCCAGTCGACTACAGTAACCGCCCAAAGGCCCACCCACTAGCCAATAAGTCCATATGGACTTGGCGTCAACTTCTATGCCAAAATTTACCATATATTAAAACTCCAGTATTAGGGATTTTATTTAGAAGAATAAAAATAAATGTGACTATCAAGTTTTGAACCCAAGATCTCTCACAACAGTGCTCTGTTTTGCACTAGCTAACCAGTAAGTTCAAGTGTGTTTTCTGTTTAGGAATTGTACTAATGTATTTTTGTTTATACTTTTCTGAATCTAGTTCTTTTCGAAAAATTCATTTATCCAACGATCCAATTTTTTAGAATAGTGGATAAACTTCTCTTTTGAGACTGAGATGAATCAAATAAAAAGATAGGCATGTTCAAACTTATTATTAGAATATGTCTTCACTTTATAATAGTTTCTCCTTTCTTTTTAAAAATTTTCATTTCTTCTCAAAACTCGAAAATGTAGAAATCATGTTTATTAAAAATTAGTTTCAGTCCATCATCATAAAAAAAAAATTGTGTTAGAAATCAAATGTGTCTCTAAATCAACCATGGATATTTCAAGGGTTTCTTTCATGCGAAAAATTTATATTTATACCATATGTCGACATGCCAAAAATAACAAAAATTTATCTTTCTCTTTTCTTCCTCTTAAGCATTTTGTTTCTAAGGCATATGTCGCAATAAAAATATTTCTCTAACAGTTTCTCATGCACATTTGACAACCATAAATTTCAATGTTCTAATATGATCCATATAATTATTTCTTTAGTTGAACTCTTCTTTTTAATTAGCATGGCAACAATCAATTACTAAGTTTCAACAAAATCATTGCAAGTTATGCTAGCATTTTATCTACATATATCACCTTCAATTTTTTTTATACTACTCATTAAACTATTTAGCATGCAAATCCTACTTTAGAAAGGAAGAGATCACCCACTTCAATTGAAGATTGAAATCAATAAGAAGGTTGGAACAACTCCTAGCTCCTAGCAAGACTTCTCCTCCTAGTAAGATCTTCTCCTCCTAGCAATTTCTCCTCTCCTAACAAGGACTCCTCCAAGCACAAGAACTCCCTTACTCTCTTTCTTTTTCTTTCCGTTATTTAGTTTATTTTTTTTGGTGTGTGAAATGAGAAGAAGGAGGGTGCTATTTATAGGATATTGTTAGGGTCTAAAGTGCAAAATTCTCAACCTAATAACTCTCTCTTTTAATTCTTCCAACCCTTCATTTTCTTAACTCCTAAACTCCTAAATCTTCATGTTTCCACATCTTCAAAAACCTAACCCCCACATCTTCATGACAAAACAAGCCTACTCCCACCCCTTCATCTTACACGTGCACGTGTTGTGCACTAGTGCACACACATACACAAAATAAATACAACTCCTATAGTTTCAAAATGTGTATTAAAAGTTGTTACATGTCATGTCATGTGTGAGTCCATGCACAACTTAAAAATAAGATTTTATTAATGGGCTTGTCCCATGGGCTTTCTTTTTAATCAATTTAATTAATTATTCTAGTGGACTCTCCTTTTAATTTATCTAATGGGCTAGAATCTAACTTTAGGTCCATAGGTTAAATAAAAGGCTAAATAAGACAATGCATGCTAAAATTAGTAAATGAGAGAAAGAAAATAGATGGATAAATTAACACGTGCATCATACGTGCAAAATTGAAAAATGCATTTTAATCAAAATAGGGAAAAATGAATTTTCGTTTTATAAAACGAGTTCGAACACGTAATATAAATAATCAATACACATAGAAATATCACACTTAGTGATGGAAAAATACATAATTGATACGTGCATCGAAAACACATAAAAAGCACGTTAAAAAATACAGAAATTGAAATATTATATTTTTATTGACTCAAAATAGGGTAAAATCAATACGGAAAATGCATAAATAGTCGGAAATCCAAAATACGTAGTGAAAACACATTACAAAATACACGTACGTAACACACAAGGGCAAAATTATCATTTTCAATTTTACGGGGTGTTACAGAACACTTGTCTGGTAAGTCGACTGAGTTTTTGCTATAAGTTGACTGATCAGACTTATATAAAATAATCTTTTTATCTGACGCCCCAGTCGAATGTGTTCTCTTTTTAAGTCAACTGGATAGAACGAAAAGTTCAATTTCTTAATTAATTTTTATACAACACTATTCACCCCCCCCCCCTATAGTATTATTTTGCCTTGCCTAATGGATCCAACACTTGGTATCAGAGCCTGGTTGAGTGCAATGACATCTACTTCTAATGCGAACCAATACCATGAAGGTCAATCCACACAAAGGCCACCCCTATTCGATGGAACCAATTACAACTATTGGAAGTATAGAATGAAGATCTACCTTCAGTCCATCAACTATGAGATATGAAACATGACAGAGACCGAGTACAGTGCTCCTACAATTCCTTATGCACAATGGAACGATGACATGAAGAGCGAAACAATGAATGATGCAAAGACAATGAACGCTTTATTTTGTGCTCTTACCAAGGAGGAGTTTAATCGTGCATCCAATGCAACAACGGCATATCAAATTTGGCACACACTCGAGGTAACTCATGAAGGTACTAATAAAGTAAAAGAATCTAAGATATTTGTTATTGTTCACAAGTTCGAGATGTTCCGCATGAAGGAAAACGAGAATGTGTCAGACATGATCACACGGTTCACGGATATTACAAACTCACTTGTGGCTCTTAGAAAGATGTACACTCAAGCCGAAATGGTGAGAGAAGTTCTTCATGCCTTAACTCCCAAATGGGAGAAGAAGACCACTGCCATAGAAGATGCCAATGATTTAACACAACTTTCTGTAGAGAATCTTGTGGGAAATCTTATGGCATATGAAGTACAACTTGAAGAACACACGAAGGATCTAGAACCTCAACAATCAAAGAAAAAGACACTCGCTTTCAAGGCCATGTCGGACTCCGATGATGAAGAGATAGCCATGTTCACGACAAAGTTCAAAAAGTTTCTAAGGAAAGGTAAATTTAATTCCAAATTTAAAGATACTAATGAACTTTCTACTTATTTCAAGTGTAATAAAACATGTCATATGAAGAAGGATTGCCCACTAGAACAGAAAAAATCTAAAGGAAAGGCTTCCAACTTCAGGAAGGATAAGTACACAAGAAACAAGTACATGAAGAACAAAAAGGCGTATCTAGCAACTTTGGACGATAGTGACTCTTCATCGGAAGAAGAAAATAAAGAGACAAACGAAGTTGCGAATATATGCTTCATGGCTACACAAAACGAGGTAAGTGATAACTTTGATTTAAATGACTTATTAGATGCATTTAATGAGATTTTTTAAGAACTTAAGAAGGAGAAAATTAGAGTAAAAAACTTAGAGAAAGTTAATCAAACACTTTCTCAAGAGAATCTTGACTTAGATAAAGAAGTCAGGTCTTTAAATTCTCGACTTTCTAATTTGGATATAGATCTTATATCTTTTAAGAAAAATTATGAAGAGATATCCAAGAATGTATCTAAATTTAATAAAAGAAAGGAGAATTTAAATGAAGTTCTCCAAAATCAAGTGCAATCTAATAAGAGATTTGGACTTGGTTTTCAAAAGTCACTTGAAAAACATCATGTTTTTAAGAACACTAGTGGTAATAAGACTGAATCTATTTCTAGTGTTAAGAATAAATTATATGAGTTTTTTGAAAAACCAAAAATTGTTGTTTTCAATGAAAAGAGTAATTCTGTAGTTCAGACCAGTCGACTGAACCCCAATTTTAGTCGTCTGTCTAGAGGTTCTGAGTCTTATTCAAAGAGACGAAAACCTCAGATAAGTCGACCTATTTCACCTCCGAGTCGAATGAATTTAAGTAACAGTCGACTGAAAGGTTTAAGTCGACTGGAAAGACTAAGAATATATGGGTTCCAGTCAACATGAGTCAGAAAGATAGAATTACTTATATAAATTCATATGTTCTTAATGTATGTAATTCTGTAGAGTATATTCCTTCTTTTGGTGGAAAATCAAACTCACTTTGGGTTTGGTTTCTCAAAAACTAATCCCTTTCGGACCCAATAAAAATGGTATCATATTCACAATAATTATTTTATAGGTACCTAAAAGAGAACGGTGGATACTTGACAGCGGATGCTCCAAGCATATGACTGGTCATGCTAATCTCTTGTCTTCCATTCAAGAAATTGATGGAGGAACAGTCACATTCGGTGACAAAAACAAAGGGAAGGTTATTGGTATAGGCATGGTCAGTAAGAACACTACCCCTAATATAGAAGAAGTTTGTCTTGTTAGTGGTCTTAAGCATAATCTGTTAAGTATAAGCCAGTTGTGTGATAAGGGATATAAAATTATTTTTGAAAAAGATGCATGCTTAATATATGACTCTACCATGCAAAATATAATTTTTCAAGGATTTAGGAAGAATAATATTTATGAGTTTAAATAATTTTTCGAATAATTTTTTTCTGAGTAGCTTCAAATAATGATTCTTGGATTTGGCATAAACGATTTGGCCATGTGAATATGAAAAATATTGCTAAATTGTCTAAGTACAGCCTAGTTAAAGGGCTGCCAAGACTATCCTATAAAAAAGATAAGTTATGTGATGCATGTCAACTAGGTAAACAAATCAAATTTACTTTTAAGACGAAAGAATGATTTCTACTAGTAGCCCTCTCGAATTAATCCACAGGGATTTATTTGGCCCTACTAGAGTCGCTTCTTTGAATAAAAGTAGGTATGTATTTGTTTTAGTAGATGATTTTTCAAGATTCACATGGGTTTTCTTTTTAAAACATAAGAATGATGCTTTTGATGAATTTGTAAATTTTTGTAAACGAATTCAAAATCAAAAGTCTCTAACCATAGTCACTATTAGAAGTGATCATGGTGAAAAATTTGAGAATGAAACATTTTCAGAATATTGCAACAAGAATGCTATAACACATTCATTTGTATTTCCTAGAGCTTCACCACAAAATGGAGTGGTCGAAAGAAAGAATAGAACTTTGCAAGAGTGTGCACGTACCATGCTTATTGAAAGCAATTTACCTAAGTACTTCTGGGTTGAAGCTGTTGCTACAGCATGTTATATTTTAAATAGAATTTTGATTAGGCCTAAGCTTAAGAAAACTTGTTATGAGCTATTTTTTGATAGAATTCCTAAAGTATCTTATTTTAAAGTATTCGGATGCAAGTGTTTCATTTTAAACACAATAGACAATTTAGATAAGTTTGATCCGAGATCTAATGAAGGTATCTTCATTGGATTCTCAAATAGGATTAAGGCATATAGAATCTTCAATAAGTCAACTTTGACTATTGAAGAATCCATGCATATTTCATTTGATGAATCTCTGACTTCATCTACTATTATTGAAGATGATGAAACTGATTCATCACTTTTAAATAACGTAATTAAATCACTAGAGAAAACTACCCTAGCAGATAAGTCGACCGATAAGGAAATCAAGTCGACTGATGGAAAAGTTAAGTCGACTGATCCTGTTGTAATGACTCAAACTTTACCAAAATATTTTGTTGAAGTTAGAGATCATCTTCATGACTTAATAATTGATGACATCTCACATGGTATTCAAACAAGATCTCATGTTAACATGATTTCTCATATGGCTTTCTTGTCGGATTTTGAACCAAAGAATATACAAGAAGCTTGTGAGAATGAATTTTGGATGAATGCCATGCAAGATGAGTTAAACCAATTTATAAGAAATGATGTATGAGATTTAGTTCCACGACCTCCTGACCATACTATAATTGGTACAAAATGGGTATTCAAAAACAAGTTAGATGAATCAGGACAAGTCGTTAAGAACAAAGCTCGATTAGTTGCTAAAGGATATAATCAAGAAGAAGGCATAGATTTTGATGAAACATATGCTCATGTTGCTAGACTAGAATCAATTCGAATCTTACTGTCTTTTGCATGTTTTATGAACTTTACACTTTTCCAAATGGATATTAAAAGTGCTTTTCTTAATGGTTTTATAAAGGAAGATGTTTATGTTAAGCAACCACCTGGTTTCGAACATGAACAATTCCCAAACCATGTTTTTAAATTGAAAAAGGCTTTATATGGTCTTAAACAAGCACTTTGTGCTTGGTATGATCAATTGAAGACTTTTCTTTTAGAAACTGATTTTGAAATAGGTAAAGTAGATACTACCTTGTTTATTAGGAGAATAGAGACCGATATCCTAATCATACAAATATATGTAGGTGACATAATCTTTGGCTCTACTAATAGTAATCTCTGTCAAGAGTTTGCTAAAACCATGAAAAATGAGTTTGAGATGAGTCAGATGGGTGAACTCAATTATTTTCTTGGACTACAAATAAAGCAGTCACATAATGACATATTTATTAATCAGGAAAAATATGCTAAGAAATTACTCAAACAGTTTGGCATGGATAGCACTAGTAGTAAGACCACCCCTATGGCTACTACTACTACACTTGACAAAGATGAATTAGGTAAGAGTGTCGATCAAAAACTCTATCGAAGGATGATTGGCTCACTCTTATATATAACTGCAAGTAGACCAGACATTATATTTAGTGTATGCTTGTGTGCTAGATATCAGTTAAGTCCTAAAGAGTCTCACTTAAAAGCTGAGAAACGTATTTTAAGATACATTAAAGGCACATCTGAGTATGGTTTATTTTATCCTCGCACCGATAACTTTCAACTTTTGTCGTATAGTGATGCAGATTTTGCTGGCAGTAAAACTGACCGTAAAAGTACTAGTGGTACGTGTCATTTTTTGGGACATTCACTAGTATCTTGGTATAGTAAAAAGCAAAATTTTGTATCCCTATCTACTACAGAAGTTGAATATATTGCTGCGAGTTTGGCTTGTGCCCAAATTTTGTGGATGAAATAAACCCTATTATTATGGTATTTCATTTTCAAAACCTTCTATTATGAGTGATAATACCAGTGCCATTAATTTATCTAAAAATCCGATTCAACATTCACGTACGAAAAACATTGATATCAGACATCATTTTCTACGTGATCATGTTTTAAAGAGAGATATATCTTTAGACTTTATTTCTACTAATAAACAAGTAGCAGATATCTTTACTAAACCACTTAAGGAAGAAACTTTTATCACCTTAAGAAGAGAACTAGGAATTTGCAGTTTTTATGATATTTTTTGAATTTTTATCTTGTATAAGTCGACTTAAACCTACGTTTTTTTTTATGTGAACGGATAGAGTCGTAAGACTCCAGCCACAGCAACTTAAACCTACGTTTTAGTCGACTTAAACCTACGTTTTAATCGACTGACCAAGTATGTTTTCGTTGTCTATTTTTGACTGACTTTTATGCTCTGGACAGTTGACTGTGAACAACACCCAGTCAACTTCCAGAAGTATTACTTGATATTTTCATTTTGTTTTATTTTGCTCTCGATTAAGTCGACTGTTCCTCAAAACCAGTCGACTGTCGCGACATCAGTCTGTCTTTCTGATTTGAAATGATGCACTTTTTTAGGCATTTCTCTTTACCTTTTCTTACCCATTGATTATCTCATCCTTTGATTAACCCCAGCCTAGATCTCAGCCCTCTATTCTAATGTAAAACCCTAGTTTTTACTTCTCATTTACACTTTCCACTATTTTCATTGTCTCTCCAGTCGGCTGCTCCTCAACCTGGCGATTTCAGCATTTTGAAGCTCAAACATTGAAGATTTTGTTCAAATTTCAAGTCAATCACTTGCTGAAGTCTTCTTCGAGATCTCTTGAAGCTTTGTGCCTCTCTTTCAATCTCCATTGTTAGGTATAATTGTTTGTCCTATTTTCTTTTCAATTTTCTAGAGTTGAATCATGCCTCCAAAGAAAGCTCGTGGTTCTAATGTTGAGGAAGGACAATCTTCTAGCAATTACCTTCAATATCTTAGGAACCCCAACCTTGTTGAGAAATTCTTTCTCATTTGTCAGACTGCTATCTTTCCAAGGAGATTTGTAAATTTTTCTGCTCCAGAAAGATTCCTTTTAGCCCCATTGTTTGAACAATGTCGGTTATTCAACTTGCTTTCCCTTGTTAATCAACCGTATTACTATCCACAACTTATATATTTGTTTTATACAAATATGAGAATTCACACTTCCGAGGATGGTAACGAAATATTTATTACTGCTACAGTAGAAAATATTCGTATGAGGTTGACTCTTGGCAAATTAGGAATTATTTTGGGTATTCCTTCTGAAGGATTAGATTTAGGGGAGATTGATATGGATGACGACTCTATCCATTCAAAATTCTTCTTGCCAAATCGCGGTCCCCCAATGTCTAACCAAACAATTACACCGCTTACTAAGCTAGTTGCAAGAATTTTGTCGTATAACATTATCCCTAAAACGGTGAGTTACGATTAATTTTCCCACGAGTTGCAACAAGCTGTCTATGCGATTTTTGGCAACATCCAAATAAATTAGAGTCGAGTCATTTTTAATCGTCTTCATAAGGCTCATACTTCTTTTCTTCCTTTTGGTGCAATACTTACTCATGTTTTCAATTTCTATGAAGTTGATCTTACTTCTGAGTCTAGTATTGTCACTCATTATGAGTCTTTTGATCGTGCGAGTTTAGCTCGTATGAAGATTCTTCACTCTCCTTCTCAAAGAAATACCCCTCCTATTCCTTTAGCTACTTCAGGTCGTAGGTCTTCTGCCTCTAATTCATCTCGTCCTAGAGCTGTCTTTTCTGATCTTGAGGGTTTTTATAATTCTGTCAGCAATCTCATGGATCATCAGGATACCCTTGAAGCTAGTATCTCTATATTACCCACTTGTTCACCCAACAATTTCCACCTCCTGCCTCTCAAGGTGCTGATGACGAAGACGAAGATTGACTTGATGTATTTTCTATTTTTTCTTGTATTTTTTATGTTTTATGCATTTCACTTTTATGTTGTATTTGAATCCATGTACTTCAATTTCATATCTATAAATCTGTTTTGATTTTGCCCTATGTTTGTTCTTTTTGTTTCCATGATGTTATTGTTTCTTTCCTTCCTCTATTTTTGTTGATGACAAAGGGGGAGAAAAGGTGTATGTATGTTATGTATGTTATGTGCATGTTTTGTGGTTTTGGTGCATATTTTTGTATGTGCATGATTTATTTTTTATGTGCATGATTACATGCATGTTTTTTAACTTGTGCATGTTGTACATTTGTTAGGGGGAGCATCTTTACTTATTATTATTATTGTAAGCTATTGTGCTGTCATCATCAAAAAGGGGGAGAATGTTGATTCTTGGTTTTGATGACTACAACACAATGCAAAGTTGTGCTATCACTTATTGCAGGGTGTATCAAGATCTATACCATAGTGCAATACACAAAGGCAAAGTTGTTCCAATAAAGCTTTCAAAGTTGATCCAATCCACAAAGAACTTAGTTCAAGCCACATTGATCAAGCAAGCTTCAAGATATAAAGACAATGGCTCAAGCTCAAGTCAAAGACTCAAGTTCAAGACAAGACTAGTGCGTAAAATTGTTTTGTATTAAAGTGTCTTGTAACAATTGTTGTAACCTTTGAGTCTTAGAAATGTTGTAATAGCCTTGTCATACACACACTCACACATCTCTTAATATTTTGAGTGTTTTACAAAAGTTAAAAGGTCGAAACAAGCTTGAATAAGATCAGCTGTTGAGTACCAGTCGACTGTCTTAGTACGAAACTGTCTGAACTCATACGAGCTCTGACCAGTCGACTCATCATGGCAACCCAGTCGATGTTCAAGCCATTTCGACAATTTTCTGATTTCAAAACTTGTTTTTCAAATTCAAATCAAATTCTATCCATTTTAATTCAGTTTTAGGAACTGTTCTTCAACGTTCCTATGATTCCTCTCTATAAATAGAGCATAAGAATCACCATAAATTTTTTTCCAAGCATTTTTGTCTCTAAAGTTTTCAAGCTTTTGGTTTTGAAAAGAACAAGCATTCTAAAAGCAATCATAATTTCTAAGTCTTGGTTCTCTGAAAATCAGTCTAGTATAACATTGAATTCGTTTTAGACTGATTTCAGAAGTTGACCTATTAGCCACCATACAAAAATCACAATCACAAACAAGGCTATAGGTTGTTGCAACTCTTTTGTTGTTGTTCTTCACTCTCGAGTTGTGAGAGTGATCATCTCGGTTGGAGAGTAGAGCTCTCAAACTCTACGTTGTATAGTTGGGTTTTCACTCTAGGTTGTAGAGTGGGTGTGCTCTCTCTTGTGGTGAGAGAGGTCTATGGGTTTGGCAAGGTTTTTGTCGAACGCCGTAGGGTATTCTTGTATCTTATTCAAGAATAGTGGAAAATCTCAAGTGGGTTGCTTGGGGACTGGATATAAGTCGGGAGGACTGAACCAGGATACATCGCTATGTACTCTGTCATTGACTCTCTTTGTGGTTGTATTTTCTTCACTCGCATTTCAATTTTTTTGTGTTTTATTCGAAAACTTGTCTGGCAAGTCAACTGAGTCTCTTCTATAAGTCGACTGATCAAACTTGTAAAAAATACTCTTTGAACACTTGTCTGGTAAGTCGACTGAGTTTTCGCTATAAGTCGACTGATCAGACTTGTATAAAATACTCTTCTTATCTGACCCCCCAGTCGACTGTGTTCTCTTTTTAAGTTGACTGGACAAAACGAAAAGTTCAATTTCTTAATTAATTTTTATACAACACTATTCAACCCCCCCCCCCCCATCTAGTGTTATTTAGCCTTGCCTACAGGATCCAACAAAAAAATCAACTTTTATTACATTAATTCTTTACATAGCACGGCGGAAAATTAAACACCTTGAATTACAATTTCTTTCTTTTACAATACACTTTTACAATTTGCCTAAGCCATATTATCATTCTACCACATGCATCCAAATCCCAAGCTATAGGTACCTACCTATAAAATATGAGGCTAAAGATAACCCTAACCTCCAAAACTACATGGGCAGCCATAACGGTGTGAGTGACATCAAAAGAAATGCAACATAAATGAAACATAAAAAATAAAGTCATAACAACACATGCCAACAGTAGTAACGAATGGAATATGAAATAACAATAAATAAATCAAGAAAACATCAAGTGAAACTAGACTAATTGTCGAGTGTAGGAAAATAGAAAAACATTATGCACAATACAAGTCAAGAAAACACAAATGCAGTATGATGAATCTAATGCATACTTGTCGGATTCCATACTACATAGGTCCGGTGCAAGCCCTTATCGGTCTCCACTTTATAGGGTTAAATTCCTCGTTATGCAACTAATCTTACTACGGTGATAGAAACAAGTGTAACGCCCCGAATTCCAAATAAGACTAAATTTGAGATTCCACAGGATCTTTACACTTCACTTCGTACATTTTTACAAGGAAATTTAAACTTTTCAATAATACATCAAAGTTCTTTACATTTGATTACACAGTGGAAGACAAAATAAATTACAACAAAATACAATTACAAAATCTTTAACTTTCAATTAAATCAACAATAGCATTTCCACTTTGAAATCCAATACCGGTATGTAAGACTGTGAGTACGTCAGTTGATTACAACCGGCGAAATGTTATACACGGCTATCCTCTCTGTGCTGAAGACAGTATAACGATCTCCATACTTTAATAAAACACAAAAAATGAATGAACAATAAAGTGTCAAAATTGATTATTCTAAACATGTAAGTGTATGCGATGCCTTAATGCCTAATGCACACATTTTATACTAGGATGACACTAATGCATACTTGTTCGGATTCTATGCATCCCATACTATATAGGTCCGAGGGCAAGCACCTACGTATTCCAAAATAAAGGGTTTGATCCCTCGCCATGACAACTACCCAGTAATAAGACAAGGTTTAGATCATTCCACGAATATGGATCCCAGTTTCGGAGTCCACCGCTGACTGTTATAACAAATCCTTCATCATGCAAATCATCCCGCAAGTGCCCCTCTAGCCCCGGTATATGTATATACATTGGAGTATGGCAAACTATCCGCCCGACTACTTATGATCCTGGAGTCCACCGCTGACCAATCATCATAATCCCGGATTTAAAAATAAAAGCCCGTCTCCCACGGAGCAACCACAATCTCGGAATCCACCACTGACTGGGTCTATAGCCTCGGAGTCCACCGCCGACTATATAGAGTGCCCCACTTACGTTTGCCCAGGTTTACTACATCTTCACTTATGTGCCTAATTCTTAAGTTCAAGACATGAATAAATTTCCGTACCTAGATTTAGTTTTACCTCCTTCCGGAATTAATCAACAAATTACGAGATAGCTCCATGGCCATATCTCAAAATATATCTCAACTCTTTTCAATTCAATAGTGCCGGTACCCGAGGTCTCACTAACTCTAAATCACAACTTTTTCATGTACAAGAATCCATGGGTACACATACCCTTCAATAAACATATCTTAAACTTAGATATTCATATCTTCAACTTATTCACAACTTAATCAATGTCTCATCTTAATATCATTCATGATTCATTTATTCATTTACAACTCAAAATAGAACAACAATGCCTTTCATGAACAAAAGATTCATCACTATAAATTTTATTAGTAATTTAAGTAATTCATATCTCAGTTCACATCAAACATTTCTTACTCAACTTAAGTGTTTGTTTATAACAAGAGAATTTCATGATTTGTTACATATTTTTCTCCTCTTTTCAAAAATAAGAATCATATACTCAAATAATAATTTTGGAGTCAAAAACTCATTTAATATCTCAAATCCCATTTTTACTTTCTCAAAGTATGCAAGGAAATTGTATATCTACCTTTAATAATTTATATTTTATTTTACACGAATAATAGAATCTTATTCACAACCTTTTCCACATATTGCCATCAAGTATTTTTTTACTCAACATAAATGTTTAATCTCATTAAGAGAAATCAATCCTCATATCAAGAATTTACTTTTCTTCTAAAAATATAAGTCATACTCTTTAATAATAAATCTCTAATCAAAACTTACTTTCTATCTCAATTTTTCATTTTTAATTTCTCAATTATACATGGAAAATTCTGAAACTAATTTTAGTAAATTCCATTTCATTTTATAGAAACTCTCGAAATTTTCCCCAAATTTTAACTTGCTTTAGAACTCATTTAAACAATTAAAACACTAAAAAAATAATAATGTGCAGCCAAGGGGTTTCGAACCCGTAAGCATACAGACAGTGCCCAACACCACCTCCGAAAACCACTAAGTCCATATGGACTTGGTGTTCAGGTTCTTCATCGAAAACCCATTATGCCCATTCTCGGGTGTTGAATGAATTTAAAATAAAACAACAAAATACTTTTGGGCCAACAGGAATCGAACCTAGGCCGACAGGGAGACAGCGCAACGCCAGACCACAGGGCCAGTTGCGCCCAACGACATTAAGTCCCCTCATAGACTTCTATTCGAACTCATTGTTGTCCCCTTTATTTTCATAAAAACTTGATTCTTTATTTAATCTCATCTTTTGTTAAACTGAAATTTGTTCAAATAAACTGAGTTTATTTTCTAATGGTATCCCATAGATTCATCATTTATAATTTTAGAAAATAAAACTAACTTTCAAATTATCTCCTCTCCTTAACAACATGAATTTGCATTTATTCATTTTAAATCAAAAGTAGCACATTATATCTTTTATAAACAAACAGTGAGTTCAATAGCATCAATTTTACTTTACAAAAATTCATTTGCTTATCAAAAGAAACTTTTCTAGCAAATGTTCATATAATCAACTATTTTTTCATTAATGTACTAGTGCATGGCAAAAATAAATTCTTTTCTCATTAACAACTACATGATGAAAATAAACATAACATGATTAAATACTACAACAAACAATAGTATATATTACTTTATCACATCAACCTTTTTATACTACTCATTCATTATTATTAGCATGCATTGCTTAATAATTAGAAAGCATGAGAAAACCCACATCACATCAAAATTGATCTATATTAATACTATCATATTTTAGTATGATCAATCTATGAATTAGAAAATATGGAGACCACCCACCTCTTATGAAGATTGAACAAATGAGGAAGTGGGAACACCACTCCTAGCTACTAGCAATTTCCTTCTCCTCCCAGCAAGAACTTCTCCAAGCAAGAATTTCACCAAAGCATAAGAACTCTCTTTCTCTCTTTCTTTTTCTGTCTCTTATTGTTTTTGGTGTGTGAAATGAGAAGAGGAGGGGGTGTATTTGTAGGACAATGTTAGAGTTTAATTTGCATAAATATCCACCTAATAAATTGCTCACTTAATTTTCAACCTTTCATTTTCTTAACTCTCAAAACTCCCAACTCTTTAACTCTCTAACTCTTCAAAAACCTAACCCCCCACCCCTTCATGTACAAACCGGTCATTAAAGTCCAACTGGCCTCCCACGTGAGCAGTAGCAACATCAACTGGCCTACCACTTGGTGCTGTTGCTCTTCTCAACCGAAGGAGTGCTTTTGCTCTTCTCAACCGAAGGTGGGCCCCCATCTTTCAAGCCTCCGTCATCTTCAATGATGTTACACACCTCAAGCAGCAACAGCAAGTTCTTGTGCTGTTTGCAACATTGTGGGCCCCCTCTCAAATGCCATGCCAACGTGGCTTTGACCGGAAGTCAGTAGCATGAATGCTGCTTCCCTCACGAGTGCCCCCCCCCCCCCATACTACCATTCATTATATTAACCAATAGCACAACCACTTTTCACCATGCCATATTTTACTCTTAATACGCTATACATTATTATTTTAGAATGTAAGTAAAAAATAATTTAATTAAAAATTTATAATGTATCATGCACAAATAAAGTAAATACACATACTCGAAAAATTTATTTTGAAATCGAATACGCTCAAATACGCGCTCCGAAACATGTGCATCGCACGTAAAATACCGAAATACGAAAATTGAATTTATCAATGGAAAAAATTGAGATTGTTCAATTCAATCTCAGTATCCATATAAATCAAGATCCAATCGAAAACATCACAAAACACAAAAAATCCAAGTTCGGCCTGCACCAAGTCAGACCCGAAATAAAAGTTCAATGAAACCCTTCAAAACTTGATCTTTTGATTCCAAAAACCTTTTACAACTTGTTATACACATATACAAGTTAATTGTATTGCTTCCCCCTTGATAATATACATCTACAACATCATTAGTTAAGTCATTCTCCATCAAAATTCTCAAACAGGATGTATATATATGATCAACAGTAAAATACTCATCTTTATTCAAATTTGTGCATCTCCATCATATAATCTCGATATATATACAATCAAACAGCAAGAATAATAAAGAAAAAACATACCCATAATTTCTATTAGGTTCTTAACAATCTCAAGCCATCTATATAGGGATTCTAATCATAACATTCATAGAAAGTCCACTTTTAATCATCCATCCATCAATAAATTCATTATATCATCATACAATCATCTAACATGCATTCTACTAGACAAATCACCATATACAACATGGATAGAAAAAATAAGAAAATAAACATATGTCACTCACCTTATTGAAGAATCAACCGAAGATAATAAAGAATTAAGAAAAGTCCTCCTTTCGCAAAATCCAAGATCCTCGCTTCGAAACTCCAAGAAAATCAATAATAAAATCGTCTTTTGTTTTTACAGCAAAGAGACGGCTGCTATTGCTCTTTTAATAGGCCAAAATCTGGGTATTCGGGTTTTGAGAAGATTTTGCGAAATATTCCTTTAGAATATATATTTACATATATAAACCTTTATACTAGGAAATTAGATTAACCAATTCAATTGAGATTTAAAAATAAAAAATAACCACCCATATCTGGCCGACACTGGTTTCAAACCCAGAAAAACAAATTTTGTAATTTTGGCCTCCAAGTGGAAATTTTGCAAAAAGACCCTTCTTTAACAAATTTGCAAAATAAACCAAATCTATTAGAAAAAAAGTAAAATCTTTACCTATGATTTTTCTAGCCATCATGCTCAGCCCAGAAAACCGAAATTCTGGAATTTTACTCCAAGTGGTAATTTTGTACAGAACCCCATCTTTTTGTAATATTTGCAAATAAGTCAAATCAATATTAGAAAATTCATAAAAAATACCTAATAATAAATATTAGGTTTCCCCAAAATAATTTATGACTTTGAACTTCCCAATAATATATTTGCACGTATTTTGCACGTGCAAAAAGATAAATTTCAGAAAAAATGTTTATTAAATCACAAAAAATCACTTTAATTCAGTTATTAAACTCAAAAACATTATTTAAAAATTCATTTATTAAGCTCTATTAATGACTCGTTAGCTCCAAACAACGAGTTCAACGCTCTGCTTACCCCTCGAGCTCCATCAACAAACTCGTTGGATCCAAATTACTAGTTCAACACTTTGTACTCCTTTCGAGCCCCATCAATAACTCGTTGACACAAAAAAATGAGTTCGGTGCCCTGCTCATTGCTCGAGTCCTTCCAACAACCCCACAACTTCATGCAATAGGTTCGTCGGCTAACGTCCGGCTAGAGTTACCTCTACAAAACTTTCTGGGCGCAAAAAGCAAGTTCAAACATTCAATTCTATCTTAGAGTTAACCGATTAACTTGCCGGGTTCAAACGGAAAGCTCTACGTTCAACTTCGTCTCAGAGTTGACTCTATTTATTTGTTGGGATCAAACGACAAGTTCAACGTCCAACTCCGTCATAGAGTTCTCCAAACTTGTTGGGAACAAGTAACGAGTTCAACGATCAACTCAGCCACGGGTTGTAACCCCTGTTTTTGTAAATGCGTATTTTCTGTATTTAAAATTTTTGTAAATTATTCTCTTCTGCTTTCAAATCTTTTTGTCAAAATGTATTGTTGGATCTTCTATTAAAATCTATTCTCGACTGATAATTTTATTTGTAAATCCTATTATTGTTATTATTACTTTGATTTCTATTATTATTACTATTACTGTTATTATTATTTTTCTTATTATTATTATTGTTATTAGTGTTATTGTTATTATTATTATTAATTTTGACTGGTTATTCAAAATCCATTTCTATGTACTAATTGTATTTGCAGTTATTTTAAATACATTCTATATTGTAATGTAAATTACATTTTATCAAAAATCATATTTTTTATTAGTTATTTTATTGAATTTATAAACCCTATCTTCCCCTATTGGATTTTACCTTAAACCCTACCCTTTAACCCATACCCATTAATTACCCATTTCAACCCTATAACACCTATAACCCGAAACCCAATAACAAAACCTACACCTGTTTACACCCAAACCCTATGAACCTGTGCACCCTAAACCCTAATGAATACATCCCTATATATATCTTCTCCCTGTATCCTTGACCCTTCCAGTCGCCTACCCTTGACTTCACATCTTCCAAAACCCATGCAGCTGTTTCGTCTCCCACATCTCCCATTCATCTCTCTGTTCGTCCCTCTCCCTCGACATTCCCCTTGTCGCCCTGCAGTCGCGACACTGCACAACCCATCCTCGTTCCCTTCTCTTTTCGTTGAGTCTGCAGCTAGAGCGACGCAGCCCCCTCAGCATCGTCGACCCCATGGCCAAGCACTCCTCGTCTCCTTGGTAGCGACCTCCTGCAGTGCCGTCCAGGACTGCAGCACCGCCCTACCGCAATGCCGCCTGTCCAGCATAGCCATCCTGTAGTGCCAGACTTCCCCCTGTGCTGTCTCCTTCTCATTGGTGATCTGCAGCACCACCAGGCATATACCCCCTGCCTGTGCCTCCCTCGATCACAACGGCAGACAGACAGCATCGACAGCCACCCCTGTGCGTTGTTCTCCACCGACGAAAGGCAGCCGCCCATCACCCGACGCACCCTGCATTGCTTCCTCCCGGTGTCAGCCAACTGCAGCGATGCAATCACCGTCATCTCGCCGGCACTGCCTCTATGTCCAGCCGCCATACAGTATAGCCAGATAGCCAAAGCCATTGTTGATGGGTTGCTTTTGATCAAGTTTTGATGAAGTGTGTTGTGAGCCGTCCGATCGTTGATCATCACGATCTTGATGACCATCATCTTGATCCGTTGACCTTGGCTGTTGGATTTGCATTGATCATCATCACCATCATCATCATAATCAAGATCTTAATCTCAACCTTCGGATCTCTTTTGATCAACGCGATCGTGATCATTATCTTGATCTTCGATCTCAAACGTCCAATCATCCGATCTTGATTCCCATGAAGATCTGTGCCCGATCGTGATCATCGTGATCGTTGCTCGTTGTCGTATCGTCGGGATTCCGATCCCGTTATTTTTTGCATATTCGGATTAATCTAACGTCGTCATAAAGGCAAGTCATCTCAATCTCGAATTATATTGAATCGTATTCGAGATTGTTTATTGAATTTCACAAGTAGATCCAAATTGAATATCTTATATTGTTTATTATTGTTCAACGTTGGGATACTACGGATTTACACGAGCGAATCTAAGTAGTAGTCTTGACTTCGTGCCGTATTTTTTCCTCCGACTTATTGAGATCTTACATGCATTCATATAGTTAATTATTGATTATAGAAATAGGGATTGCTATTGCATTTCATGTCATGACATTACACAACAATTGTAAATTGTATACTAGTGTTAATTGTTTATATGATTGATGTTGGTGCATTAGTTGATTGTGAGTAATAAGATTATTGACATTATACATCTTAACACCATGTTCACATAGATGTAACTTGCTGTGATTTATGTTTTCAACCCCTAATTCATCGTTTATAAGATTTTAATCATTTTATTCATGAAAAATATATTGAAATCGTGAAATTTATCGCCAACCTGAATATTACCATGTTGTTTCAACCTAGATAATATCACCAAAATTAATAACTTACCAGATATGAAATATAACCCCAGATGTCTAGTTTACTACCCTTTTGACGAAATTGAATTTCGAGTTTTGGTTTGTGAGTTATCACAGTTTTACTGCTGCTGCGTCGTAAAATTCCAGATTCTAAAAACTGCTACAACACTATGATTTACAATTAATTTAACCATGCTACCTGTAAGATAATGAATTGAAATTTTGCATGCTGATACTAGACACACTAGAGAACATTTCAAAATTTTTCTGGAATTATTTAATGAAGTTTCAGACCTGTTTCATATGTATAAACATAATTTTACAAGTTCTGGCTGAACACAAATTCTGTGTAGTTTGCTTTTTTGACACCTGATGCTACAACTTTTATATATCTTGTTAATATGCGTTGGAACCTGGTAGGAGTCTAGTTTCTATACCTTCTGACGGATCCACATTTTCTATCCTGTAGCAATGAGATTTCTGATTTTGGTATAGTAACCTACTGCTGTCCAGAATTGGGTTTCTATGTTTAATAATATATAATTAAATCTATAATGTTGAATTTGGTGTATTTGATTATATAGAGTACATTGAATGATCTTAGGGTTGTGTCTTCATCATTCTAGTGTCCCTTATTAATCGCATTATCTCTTCTCATTGATATTTTTGTCCCTATTGTTCCCTATTTAAGATTGCATGTTAATTGAATAAAGAATGTTAATCAAGCCAGGGTTAAGGATTGACTAGGGTAGTTGATAATATAGTGACTGTACTCGGGAATGTGGGCCTTGATCCCAAAATATCGTTATCGTCATTTTGCAAGAAATTACAAATGGCCAGTGTTATCGTCATTGTATAAGAAATTGCAAATGGCCAGTGTTATCGTTATTGTGCAAAAAATTACTCAATTGCCAGTGTTATATTGTGCCCAGTACATGACCTATAGCATCTACCACCTTAGTGTAAACGAAATTGATTGTATGCATCAAACCTGTAGTATGGGATGCAGTAGTATGTAGATTAGTTAGGATTAAAATGAATAATAGACTTAAGATTTCATCGCATTGTCATTGCATTTTGCCATTGTTATTGAACAGTGTTATTGTTATTGTTTACCGTTATTGTTATCGTTTATTGTCATTGTTATCAATCATCGTTATTGCACATTGCACTGTTACCATTTTGCCATTGTTCATTGTTGTCGACTCTATTGTTTATTGAATTCATTGTTATACCGTAAATGTCATTGTTTCTCTGTTTCTCCACTTGCTGTCCACCACTTGCTTTAAGGACATATTTTCCTTTCTTTTATATGAACAGCTTACAGGTAATCAATGAGATTTTTCTGATGGACTAGGAGAGCAACAATGGTGAAAGAATTGTTATGATGCACCGCTTAATAATTATTGTTTAATTTTGAGAACTTTAATAATTGAACAATATTGTTAATTCTTGTATTTGTGGGCTTTTGACCCGAATGATGTTAGTGTTGATTCCAGATGTTGGATTTTTATTATGTTGGTTATTTTATGCTTAAATTCCAAGTATTGTTATTCATGTGATTACTTCTTTTATTGCATACGTGGTTGAATTACTTCCTGTTTATATTATTGAGTTAAATCGATAACAGCTCAGGGATGACGCAAGTCATTCGATGGGCCATGTCACGTGCTTGCATTCCGTAGTTTTGGAAAGCGGGGCATGACAGGTTTTTAGTGGATCAGAGCGCTAGGTTTAACTCTAACTAGTTTGGGGTTGGACCCTGATTAGTTTGGGTTTAACCAGTTTGACTCAACAATATGTACAACACATGAATCACATCGATAATTAATAACCAACATATATCTAGCTCCTGATCTTTTGATCCACTTTTTGATTCCTTCATATTCAGTTTCTTCATTCTTAGTTGTTTTGTCCCTTCCATTCATTCACATTCATTGATTCCTTACTGGGTATAATTTTGTTCGTTTGTGCCCATATTCTTTTGATTATGTAGTTATCCATTCTTTTCTTTTCTCTTGGTTCGTCGATCGGCATCGCTGTATCTACAATGACATGTTAGCGGTTTGGATCATCACCAGGGGAGGAAGTATCGTCTTTTGCTCCAAGATGTGCATGCAGAGTCCCCGGATCTCAGGAAGTGTTTAGAATCTGAAGTTGCCAGGAGTTCGAACTTCATGCTAGAAAGATGCCATTTGCACGTGCAAAGAAAATGGTGAGCCACGAGGTAGATTGGTGGAGTTATTCGACATTGATGATGGATTCTTTCCGATCAGAGCTGCGCACCGGAAGCGTGGTGGGCCCATAACCCACAGGTCCCAAGATTCTCTTGTTTCTTCTTCTCTGCATTGTTGCTTCCTTCTGTTCCTTATATTCATCTTCATCTGTTGATTCCTTGATTGGTTCAATTCTTCTCTGTCCATACCCTCTTTGATTCCTGTTCTACCTACTCCCTATTTAACTTTGTTATCTTGTGTTGTTTCTTTACTTTTGATATTGCTTATTTTCTTTCATGCATTCCATTTGACATCATTGTTATTCATTTCCCTTCTAATTCTGGTGTTGCCACCGCTTGTTCCTTCCCTTTTAACTCTCTGTTTTGTTACCCTTCCCCTAAGTTTGCTTTTACCTTGTCCTATGTACCGCAAAAATAAATTTTGAGGACGAAATTTTGTTGTAAGGTGGGTAGAATTTGTAACCCCTATTTTCGTAAATGCGTATTTTCTATGTATTTTCTGTATTTCAAATTTTTGTAAATTATTCTCTTCCGCTTTCAAATCCTTTTGTCAAAATGTATTGTTGGATCTTCTATTAAAATCTATTTTCGACTGATAATTTTATTATAAATCTTATTATTGTTATTATTACTTTGATTTCTATTATTATTACTATTACTGTTATTATTATTTTTCTTATTATTATTATTATTGTTATTAGTGTTATTGTTATTATTATTATTAATTTTGACTAGTTATTAAAAATTCATTTCTATGTACTAATTGTATTTGCAGTTATTTTAAATACATTCTATATTGTAATGTAAATTACATTTTATCAAAAATCATATTTTTATTGGTTATTTTATTAAATTTATAAACCTTATTTTCCCCAATTAGATTTTAACCTAAACTCTACCCTTTAACACATACCCATTAATTACCCGTTTACACATAGCCCAACCCGTTTCAACCCTATAACACCTATAACCCGAAACCCAATAACAAAACCCACACCCATTTACACCCAAACCCTATTAACCTGTGCACCCTAAACCCTAATGAATACATCCCTATATATATCTTCTCCCTGTATCCCTAACCCTAACAGCTTCCTACCCTTGACTTCTCATCTTCCAAAACCCATGCAGCTGTTTTGTCTCCCCTATCTCCCGCTCATCTTTCTGTTTGTCCCTCTCCCTCAGCGTTCCCCCTGTCGCCCTGCAACGCGATGCCGCATAACCCCTCCTCATTCCCTTCTCCTTCCGCTGCGTCTGTAGCCAGAGAGACGCAGCCCCCTCAGTGTCGTTGCCCCCATGGCCGAGCACTCCTCGTCTCTGCAGCAGTGACCTCCTGCAGTGCCACCCTACCACAGCGCCGCCTGTCCAGCGTCGCCATCCTGCAGCACCACACTTCCCCCTGCGCTGTCTCCTTCCCGTCGGTGATCTGCAGCACCACCAGGTGCCTACCCCCTACCTGTGCCTCCTCCCTCGACCACAGCGGAAGACAGGCAGCGCCGAAAACCACCCTGTACGCTATTCTCCTCCGATGACTGGTAGTTGCCCAGCACCCGATGCCCCCTACGTTGCTTCCTTCCGACGTCAGCTAATTGCAGTGATGCAGTCGCCGTCATCTCGTCGGCGCTGCCCCTGCATCCAGCTACCATCCAGTACAGCCAGACAACCGAAGCCATTGTTGATGGGTTGCTTTTGATCAAGTTTTGATCAAGTGTGTTGTGAGCCATCCGATCGTTGATCATCACGATCTTGATGATCATCATCTTGATCCGTTGACCTTGGCCGTTGGATTTGCATTGATCATCATCACCATCACCATCATCATCATCATCAAGATCTTAATCTCGACCATCAGATCTCTTTTGATCATCTCGATCGTGATCGTGGTCTTTATCTTGATCTTTGATCTCAACCGTCCGATCATCCAACCTTGATCCCCATCAAGATCCGTGCCTGATCGTGATCATCGTGATCATTGCTCATCGCTGTGTCTCCGGGATTCCGATCCCGTTATTCTTCGCATATTCGGATTAATCTAACGTCATCCTAAAAGCAAGTAATCTCACTCTCGAATTATATTGAATCGTATTCGAGATTATTTAATTAATTCCGCAATAGATCCAAATTGAATATCGTATATTGTTTATTGTTGTTCATCGTTGGGATACTATGGATTTACACGAGCGAATCCAAGTAGTAGTCTTGGCTCTGTGCCGGCTTTTTGCCTCCAACTTATTTAGATCTTACATGCATTCATATAGTTAATTATTGATTATAGAAATATGGATTGCTATTGCATTTCATGTCATGACATTATACAACAATTGTAGATTGTATAATTATGTTGATTGTTTATATCATTGATGTTGGTGCATTAGTTGATTGTGACTAGTAAGATTATGGAAATTATACATATTAACACCATGTTCACATAGATGTAACTTACTGTGATTTATTTCTTCAACCCCGAATTCATCGTTTATCAGATTTTAATCATTTTATTCATGAAAAATATATTGGGATCCTGAAATTTTTCGCCAACCTGAATATTACCATGCTGTTTCGCCCTAGATAATGTCACCAAACTCAATAACTTCCTGAAAATGAAAAGTAGCCACAGATGTCTAGTTTACTACAATTTTTATGGAATTGAATTCTGAGTTATGGTTTGTGAGTTATCGCAGTTTTACTGCTCCTGTGTCATAGAATTCCAGATTCTAAAAACTGCTATAACACTCTGATTTACAATTAATTTAACCATGCTACCTTTAAGATAATGACTTGAAATTTTGCATGATAATACTAGAAAACACTAGAGAACATTCCATAATTTTTCTGTAATTAATTAATAAAGTTTCAGACCTGTTACATATGTATAAACATAATTTTACAAGTCCTGGCTGAACACAAATCCTGTATAGTTTGCTGTTTTGACACCTGATGCTACAACTTTTATGTATCTTGTTAATAATAGTTGGAACCGGGCAGGAGTCTAGTTTCTAGACCTTCTGACGGATCCACATTTTCTATCCTGTAGCAACGGAATTCTGATTTTGGTAGAGCAACCTACTGCTATCCAGAATTGGGTTTCTATGTTTAATAATATATAATTAAATCTATAATGTTGAATTTGGTGTATTTGATTGTATAGAGTACATTGCATGATCTTAGGGTTGTGTTGTTATCGTTCTAGTGTCCCTTATTAATTACATTATTGCTTCCCATTGATATTTCTGTCCCTATTGTTTTCTATTTAGGGTTGCATGTTAATTGAATAAAGAATGTTAATCAAGCCGGAGTTAAGGGGTGACTAGGGTAGTTGATAATATAGTGACTGTACTCGGGAATGTGGACCTCGTTCCCAAAATATCGTTATCGTCATTTTGCAAGAAATTGCAAATGGCTAGTGTTATCGTCATTTTGCAAGAAATTATAAATGGCCAGTGTTATCATCATTGTGCAAGAAATTGCAAATGGCTAGTGTTATCGTTATTGTGCAAGAAATTGCTCAATAGCCAGTGTTATATTGTACCGAGTACATGACCTATAGAATCTACCACCTTAGTCTAAACGAAATTGATTGTATGCAACGAACCTGTAGTATGGGATGCAGTAGTACGTGCATTAGTTAGGATTAAAATGAATAATAGACTTAAGAATTCATTACATTGTCATTGCATTTGCCATCGTTATTGAACAGTGTTATTGTTATTGTTTACCATTATTGTTATTTTTTATTGTCATCATTATCAATCATCGTTATTGCATATTGCACTGTTACCATTTTGCCATTGTTCATTGCCATCGACTCTATTGTTTATTGAATTTATTATTATACCGTAAATACCATTGTTTCTCTGTTTCTCTACTTACTGTCCACGACTTGCGCTAAGGACATATTTTCCTCTCTTTTAGATGAACAGCTTACAGGTAATCAAGGAGATTTGTCTGATGGACTAGGAGAGCAACAATGGTGGAAGAATTGTTATGCTGCGCCGCTTAATAATTATTGTTTCATTTTGAGAACTTTAATAATTGAACAATATTGTTAATTCTTGTATTTGTGGGCTTTTGACCCGAATGATGTTAGTGTTGATTCAAGATGTTGGATTATTATTATGTTGGTTATTGTATGCTTAAATCCCAAGTATTGTTATTCATGTGATTACTTCTTTTATTGCATGCGTGGTTGAATTACTTTCTATTTATATTGTTGAGTTAAATCGATAACAGCTAATGGATGACGCAAGTCATTCGCTGGGCCATGTCACGTGCTTGCATTCCGTAGTTTTGGGAAGCGGGGCGTGGTACGAGTTGTCTCTACAAAATTTACTGGGTACGAACAACAAGTTCATGACCAACTCAATCAGAGAGTTTCCCCTACAAACTTGCTGGGTGCAAATAGCGAGTTCAAAATTTTTAACTTTGTTACGGAGTTCTCTATTACTTGTTGGGATCAAACTACAATCTCTATGTTCAACTTCGCTTAGAGTTGCAGCTCCAAACTTGCTGGGCGCAAACAACAAGCTCTACGTTCAACTTCGCCTAGAGTTGCCTCTCCAAACTTGCTTGGCACAAATAGAAAGTCAAACGTTTAACTCCGTCTCAGAGTTGCCTCTATAAACTTGTCGAGATTAAACGATAAGTTCTACATCAACTCGATCAAAAGGGTTGCCTCTATTAACTTTTCTTAGCACAAACGGCAAGTTCAACATTCGATTCCGTCACAGAGTTGCTTCAAACAAACTTGCTGGGATCAAACGACAAGTTTTACGTCCAACTTGATCAAAGAGTTGCCCCTACAAAACTTGCCGGGGTCAAACAACAAGTTAAACGTTTGACTCCGTCACAGAGTTCTCTATATACTTGCTGAGATCAAACAACAAGCTCTATGTTAAACTCCGTCTCAGAGTTGCCTCTGCTAACTTGCTGGGAGCAAACATCAAGTTCGACGTTCAACTCCGCCTCTGAGTTGTGTTGGTGTATGTCCCAAAGGCCAGTTGTGTATTGACATTACTAGTTTACATTGTATCATGATATTTGTTTTATATATGAGGCATTCCATTTATTGTGTTGTTTACTGTAATTAAATGAACATAATAAAGTTCTTAGAATAGTAGGTTCCATACTATAGGATATCAAGTGCATGACTTGATTGTGAGATCCTATTGGTTTTAATCAGAACACTATTCTTAAATATCCCTAGTCAAGTATTATTGTGAATTAGGACAACAATAATACATAGAGACTAGTATGTGCATACACTAATGACCATATCTCACAGGTCATGGATATGAGATATCAAGTCTTCACATGGGTACATATTAGAGTAATAATGTACTGGACTGACCCACCATGAGAACGCTGCATGGATCATTACATGAGTGTCATAAGCAGTTTTCACAGTGACCATGGTGTATGTGGTCCTTTGACTTGAAGTCACTACGGTTTCCTGCATGAGAAGTTATATGTTTTAATATCGTAAAAAATAAGGTGATTATAAAGTCGACTATTGAATATACTACAAATCATGCGGAGGGATATGAGTGATTTAGATAAGATTTGTCACTTACATAACATGAGCGATAACTACGAGCCCCTTGATTGAGTGAGACTGCTAAAATGTATGGTCGTGCTCAAATGAGTCAATATGAGATATTGAGCTCATTTGTTTTAGTAAGTCTACTCGGACATCAAGAAACAAAGATTGAACTGTACAAAGGTGACACGCTCTATGCCTTGTGGTCAATTAAGATATCTGGACAAAGGGACTAGACTACATGGTAACATTGGTCACAGACAGGTTATGTCAAATTACTGACATTCAAGTAGTAGTGATGTATTGCTAGATACCACTCACTATTCGTAATACTAGAATATGATTTTAGTATTACTGTCAACGTAATGGAAACCTTTATGGTCACACACTTAGAATAGATCGAAATTTAGATTTAAATTCATAAGATGAATTTAATTGGGGATCCAAGTAAGACTTGGACTCCTGACATTGGTTCTACATTTAATTAGATTAAATGGGTTGACTAATGTTCAAAGGCCCACACACGAATCTGAACCAGGTCAGATTGTGAGTCAAACAACCTCATTACTCTCTCAGGGTTGATTTTATGCACTTATGATATGTATTTGTGGAAAAGTGATGCATGAGAAAACCCTAGCCGTCACAGAAATTGTGTGAGAGAGAGATCGTGAGGAACATCCCCTTCCCGCAGCTAGCACCGCGGCATGAGAGAAAACTTGATTTGATCTATTCGTGTGGATACCATCGAGGCACCACAAAATTGTAGTGCTGTGATCGGCATACTTTGGAGACAACAGATCCATCTTCAAGGCATAACTCCTAAACACGATTTATAGTTTTTGCATGAATCCATGGCTAGGTTTCGATAAAATTTTTTTTTGGTAATTTCTCTACTGTGTATTTATTCAGAGTTTACCCTCGAAACCCAATAGTGGTATCAGAACCACTTGCGAAACCATAATTCGGTTATGTATGATATGTGATTATTCATGATATGTTCACACTTTTGGTAGAAAGATTCATATGTGATATAATTATTGCAACAGTTGCAATATAAGAATTCGTTTATGCGTTAGTTGTTCACACAGATGCTACGCTAGGGTAGCCATCGGTTTGAAACCACTGAAAACCTTGGAAAGATGTGATTTGCAGTGACGTTAGGTTTCTTAAAGCATGAATAATTCAAGCACTACGTTGTTTGTAGTGGTGTTAGGGTTTCTTAAAACATGAAGGGTTCATGCTCTGGCGGTGGTAAGGGATGATGAGGCGAATTTTTTGGGCCAGGGCGGTGCCCCGTGCCCCGCAAGGGGCGGCCTCCTCTACCCCCGTGCCAGCTCTGCGTAGGGCGATAATGATTCCTCAGAGCCAATCTTTTTTAAATAAACTAAATAAAATCATAACAACATATTTTTTATTATTATATTCTGTGATGCTTGGTGCATGGTTGAGGCCTTAGTTCTGTGATGCATGGTTTATGTTTTGTGATATATTGTTTATATTTTGGTATTTTGAATACGACCTATGTGTCGTGCCTTTCTCTCTACATTCTCAATGTAATCCTTTAAACTCCAATTGTACATTCTTTCTTTATATATAAATGTAATCTTACTGCGGAGGCAAGAAATTGGCAACCATATAAGGATAAGATTGGGAAGCTGCTTGAAAAAGACGGTATAATTCCTTTGTTCGGTTTTTGATACTCTTATTGTCTTGAGAGAATCAGTGTGTTAGGGCCACAACCATGTCGCATAAATTTTATGCATTTAATTTTGTATAAGATGCATTGTTGTATGCTAATGGATGATGAATGGTGAGATCAATTAATATAATAACAAAATCCCTCAAAGTAAATATTAAGTAGCAATAAGATGCCTTCCAATGCGTGGCACTCGTCTAGGCTAGGATCGATTAAGTGTAGGTCTGACAAAGCAGGGTGCCTTTATCCTAGTGAGACGCGATGGGATTAAAGTAATATTCAATTGCCAACCATTAGGTGTAACTTAAATAGACTATTTCAATAGGATTGAAGGTTTAGAGGCATAAAGTTGGGCTTTAGTCTTTGAGTAGGGCTGCAAATGAATCGAGCTATTCGCGAGCTATTCGGCTCGAGCTCAGTCAAATCTCGGTCAAAGCTCAGCTCGAACCGAGCTCGAGCTCAAAATCGAGCTCGTTTCGTAAACGAGCCGAGCTCAAGCTTGATTTTTTTTTTTTTAGGCTAAGCTCGCGAGCTATTCGGCTCGAATGTGGTCAAAGCTCGGCTCGAACCGAGCTCGAGCTCAAAATTGAGCTCGTTTCGTAAACGAGCCGAGCTCGAGCCTGAAGGTATTCGGCTCGGCTCGGTTCAATTGCAGCCCTATCTGTGAGATAGATTAGAGTAAGTGTTACTCACCCAGCTAACCTAGAGTTGCATATGATGTAATTGGGAAATGTTCCCAACTGTCACGCCCTGCTTCCCAAAAATACAGAATATAAGCACGTGACATTGGCCTAGCGAATGATTTGCGTCATCCATAAGCCGTTACTGATTCAACTCAACAATATAAACAAGAAAACGATACAACCACGCAGACAATAAAAGAATAATCACATAAATAACAATACTTGGAATATAAGCATGAAATAACCAAATGACATAATCCAACATCTGGAAATAATAATAATAATATTCGGGTCAAAAGCTCACAATACAATGAAATAACAATGTTCAATAATTAAAGTCTCCATAATGAAACAATAATTAATTAAGCGGCGATGCTATCAATTCCTTCACCATTGTTGTTCTCCTAATCCATAAAAAGAGAGAATAATATGTCCATAGAACAAGTCGTGGACAGCAAGTAGAGAAAAGCAGGGAAACAATGGCAATAACGATATAACGATTAATTCAATGAAACAATAGGATCAATAGCAATGAACAATTGGCAAAATGATAACGATACAATGTGCAATATGTAGATTCTTGATTTTGATGACTACAACAAAATACACAATTGTTCTATATTACATATCTTTTGCAGTGTGTATCAAAAGTGTTCAAGGTCAATACCATGATGAAGCATTCAAAGCCAATACAATGTGATGAAGCTTTCAAAAGTATTTGCTCAAGCCACAAAGGCAAGATCAAGCCACAAAGACTCAAGTTCAAGTTCAAGACTTTCAAGAGCTTTCAATTCAAGACTTTCAAGTGCTTCAAGTGATTAGCTACATTGAACAAATGTCTTGTAATATTATTTGTGTTATTTGTGAGTCTTAGAATCTTGTAAAAGTCTTGTCACACACACACTCACACATTCCCTACATAAAGACAATGTTTTACAAACTCAAAATGTAAAAACAAAGCTTATATAAGTTCAGCTGATTGAGTACCAGTCGACTCGACTTATTCTTGAAACCAGTCGACTGTTATAGTACGAAACTGACTGAACTCATACAAGCTCTGACCAGTCGACTCATATGGCCACCCAGTCGACTGTTCAAGCAGTTTTTGACAGTTTTCTGAATTTCAAATTCGTTTTTCAAATTCAAACTCTTACTGCTGTTTTTTGGAAGTTTATGGAACTGTTTCTCAACGTCTAGTGAATCTAACTCTATAAATAGAGTATAAATTTCATTTGGAAAAGGCTCCTTAACTTTTGATTCAAGTCTTTTGCTTTTGAGAAGAAAAAGAACAAGTTTTAAAAACATATACTTTCTTTAAGACTTGGTTCTCTGATTTTCAGTCTTGCATAACAATGAATTTGTTCCAGACTGAAGTCAGAAGTCAACCTATAGCCAATATACAAAAAGAACTTTCACATACAAAGCTTTAGGTTGTTGTAAATCTCTTTTTGTTGTTGTTTCACTCTCGGGTTGTGAGAGTGGTCCTCTTGGTTGGAAAGTAGGACTCTTGGTTTAGAGTCGGTTTCACTCTAGGTTGTAGAGTGGGTTTTTCTTTCTCTAGTGGTGAGAGAGGTCTACGGATTTGACATAGTTGTTGTCAAAGGCCGTAGAGTATTCTTGTATTTTTTCAAGAATAGTGAAAAATCTCAAGTGGGTTGCTTGGGGACTGGATGTAGGTCGGGAGGACCGAACCATGATACATCGTGGTGTTTGCTCTGTTGACTCTCTGTGGTTGTATTATCCAAACTTGCATTTTTAAATTCTCTGAGTTTCTTGTGTAAATCGAGTCTGGTGAGTCGACTACTTTACTCTCTAAGTCGACTTAACAGACTTGTAACTCTTCAGTTAAATTACTCTTCTTATCTGACGCTTCCGTCAACTACCTTCTATTTTCAGTCAACTTAACAGTGCGAAAAGTTCAATTTATTGATTAATTTTTATACAACACTATTCATCCCCCCCCCCCCCCCTTTATTGTTATTTGTCTTGCATACAGGATCCAACACTTGGTATCAGAGCCTGGTTGAGTGCAATGACATATACTTTAAATGCAAGTCAACACCATGAAGGCCAATCCACACAAAGGCCACCTCTATTTGATAGAACAAACTACAACTATTGGAAGTATAGAATGAAGATCTATCTACAGTCCATCAACTATGAGATTTGGAACATGACCGAGACAGAATATACCCTATGCATAATGGAACGATGACATGAAGAGTAACACCATTAACAATGCAAAGGCAATGAATGCTCTCTTCTGTACACTTACCAAAGAGGAGTTCAATCGTGTGTCAAATGCAAAAACGGCTTATCAAATTTAGCATACTCTTGAGGTAACACATGAAGGTACAAATTTGGTCAAAGAATCTAAAATCTCTGTTCTTGTTCACAGGTTCGAGATGTTCCGTATGAAGGAGAACGAAAATGTGTCGGACATGATAACAACGTTTACGGACATCATAAACTCTCTTGTGGCTCTTGGAAAGACACATTCGCAAGCAGAGATGGTAAGGAAGGTCTTGCGTGCCCTAACCCCCGAATGGGACAAGAAGACCACCGCTATAGAAGAAGCCAACAATTTAACACAACTCTCTCTTGAGATCTTGTGGGAAATCTAATGGCATACGAAGTACAACTAGAAGAACGCAAGAAGGAACTAGAACCTCAACAAGACAAGAAGAAGACTCTTGCTTTCAAGGCCATGTCCGATTCAGAAGATGAAGAAGAAGATGAAGAAGAAATAGCCATGTTCACTAGAAAATTCAAGATATTTTTTCAAAAGGGTAAATTCAATTCTAAGTTTAAAGATACTAATGAACTCCCCACTTGTTTCAAGTGTAATAAGACAGGTCACATGAAGAAGGACTGTCAGTTAGAAAATTCAAAATCAAAAGGGAAAGTTCCTAATTTCAAGAAGGAAAAGTACACAAAGAACAAGTACATGAAGAACATGAAGGCATATCAAGCAACTTGGGATGATAGCGACTCATCATCCGAAGAAGAGAATGAAGAATCAAATGAAGTCGCAAATGTGTGCTTCATGGCTACTCAAAATGAAGTAAGTGACAATTTTGATTCAAATGATTTATTAGAAGCATTTAATGAAGTTTTTCAAGATCTAAAAAAGGAGAAGATAAGAGTTAAAAATCTAGAGGAAGTTAATCAAACACCTTCTCAACAAAATCTTGACTTAAATGTTGAAGTCAAGTCCTTAAATTCTCGTATTTCAAACTTGGATATAAACCTTTTATCTCTTAAGAAAAATTATGAAGAGATATCCAAGAATGTATCTAGGTTTAATAAAGGAAAAGATAATTTAAATCAAGTTCTCCAAAATCAAGTTCAATCTAATAAAAAGTTTAGGCTTGGTTTTCAAAAAACTCTTGAAAAACATCATACTTTTAATAATACTAGTAGTAATAAGATTGATTCTGGTTCTAGTGTGAAAAAGAAGTTATATGATTATTTTGAAAAGCCAAAAATTATTTTTAACCATGAAAAGAGTAATCTCTCAGATCAGACCAGTCGACTGAACCAAAAATTCGGTCGTCTGCCCAGAGGTTTGGAGTCTTATTCAAAAAGACGAAAACCTCATATAAGTCGACTTGTTTCACCTCCCAGTCGACTCACTTCACTAAATAGTCGACTGAAGGGTACAACAAAGTCAACTGGACAGACTAAAAATATTTGGGTTTCAGTCAACTTGAGTCTTAATTATAGGATTACTTATATAAATTCTTTTGTTCTTAATGTGTGTAATTCTGTAAATTATATGCCTGCTTTTGGTGGTAAATCAAACTCACTTTGGGTTTGGTTTCCCAAACACTAATCTCTTTCGGACCCAATGAAAAGGGTACCATATTCATAATTCTTATTTTATAGGTACCTAAAAGAGAAATATGGATACTTGACAGCGGATGCTCTAAGCACATGACTGGCCATGCAAACTTACTTTCTTCCATACAAGAGATAGATGGAGGAACTGTTACATTTGGTGACAATAACAAAGGAAGAGTCATCGGGATATACACGGCCGGTAAGAACACTACCCCTACTATTGAAGAGGTATTTCTAGTTAGTGGTTTAAAGCATAATTTGTTAAGTATTAATCAACTTTGTGATAAGGGTTATAAAATAGTCTTTGAAAAAGATGCATGCTTAATCTATAATTCATCCATGAAAAATATAATCTTTCAAGGTTTTAGGAAAAATAATATATACGAATTATGTTTAAAAACAAATGAGTTTTCAAATGATTTTTGTTTAGTTGCTTCTAACAATGATTCTTGGCTTTGGCATAAGAGATTTGGCCATGTAAATATGAAAAATAATGCTAAATTATCTAAGAATAACCTAGTTAAAGGACTGCCAAAATTATCTTTTAAGAAAGATAAGGTGTGTGATGCATGTCAACTAGGAAAACAAGTAAAATCTACTTTTAAGACAAAATCTATGATTTCTACTAGTAGGCCTCTCGAATTAATCCATATGGATTTATTTGGTCCTACTAGAGTCACTTCTTTAAATAAAAGTAGATATGTATTTGTTTTAGTAGATGATTTTTCAAGATTTACATGGGTATTCTTTTTAAAACATAAAAATGAAGCCTTTGAAGAATTTGCAAATTTTTGCAAACATATTCAAAATCAAAAATCTCTAACCATAGTTACTATTAAAAGTGATCATGGTGGAGAATTTGAGAATGAAATGTTTTCAGAATATTGCAACAAGAACGATATAACACATTTATTTGTATTTCCTAGAGCTTCACCACAAAATAAAGTGGTCGAAAGAAAGAATAGAACATTGCAAGAATGTGCACGTATTATGTTTGTTGAAAACAATTTGCCTAAATACTTCTGGGTTGAAGCTGTTTCTACAGCATGTTATATTTTAAATAGAATATTGATTAGGCCACAGCTTAAGAAAATTTGTTATGAACTTTTTTATGAACGAATTCCTAAAGTATCATTTTTTAAAGTATTTGGTTGTAAGTGTTTCATATTAAACACAAAAGATAATCTAGATAAATTTGATGCTAGATCTAATGAAGGTATCTTCATTGGATACTCAAATAGGAGTAAGGCATATAGAATTTTCAATAAGGCAACTTTGACTATTGAAGAATCTATGCATGTTTCATTTGATGAATCTTTACCTTCGTCTAATGTTATTAAAGATGATGAAATTGAATCATCACCACTAGATAACGTTATTAAATCACTAGAGCAAACTACCCTAGACAAGTCGACTGATAGGATTCCTAAGTCGACTGATGTGAATCAGTCGGTTGATGGACTTGTTAAGTCGATTGATCCTGTGGTGATAACTCAAACTTTACCAAAATCATTTGTTGAAGTTCGATATCATCCTCATGACTTAATAATTGGTGACATTTCACATGGTATTCAAACAAGATCTCATTTTAACATGATTTCTCATACTGCTTTCTTGTCGAATTTTGAACCGAAAAAATATACAAGAAGCATGTGAGAATGAATTTTGGTTGAATGCCATGCAAGATGTACTTAACCAATTTATAAGAAATGATGTATGAGATTTAGTTCCACGACCTCCTGATCATACTATAATTGGTACCAAATGAGAATTTAAAAATAAGTTAGATGAATCAGGACAAGTCGTTAGGAACAAGGTTAGATTAGTTGCTCAAGGATATAATTTAGAAGAAGGAAATGATTTTGATGAAACATATGCTCCTGTTGCTAGACTAGAATCAATTAGGATTTTATTATCTTTTGCGTGTTTAATGAATTTCACACTCTTCTAATGGATGTTAAAAGTGCTTTTTTTGAATGATTTTATTAAGGAAGATGTTTATGTTAAGCAACCACTCGGTTTCGAACATGAACAATTCCTAAACCATGTTTTTAAATTGAAAAAGACTTTATATGGTCTTAAACAAGCACCTCGTGCTTGGTATGATCGCTTAAAAACTTTTCTCTTACAAACTGGTTTTGAAATTGGTAAAGTAGATACTACTTTGTTTATTAGAAAAATAAAGACCGATATTTTAATCATACAAATATATGTAGATGACATAATTTTTAGATCTACTAATAGTATTCTATGTCAAGAGTTTGCTAATACCATGAAAAATGAGTTTGAGATGAGTCACATGGGTGAACTCAATTATTTCCTTGGACTACAAATAAAATAGTCTCAAAATGGCATATTTATTAATCAAGGAAAATATGCTAAGGAATTACTCAAACGATTTGGCATGGATAGCACTAGTAGTAAGACCACACCTATGACTACTACTACACTTGACAAAGCTGAATTAGGTAAGAGTGTCGATCAAAAACTCTATCGAGGTATGATTGGCTCACTCTTATATATAACTGCTAGTAGACCAGATATTATGTTTAGCGTATGTTTGTGTGCTAGATATCAGTCCAATCCTAAAGAATCTCACTTAAAAGCAGTGAAACGTATTTTAAGATAGATTAAAGGCACATCTTAATATGGTTTGTTTTATCCAAGCACTAATAACTTTCAACTTTTGTCGTATAGTGATGCTGATTTTGCTGGTAGTAAAACTGATCGTAAAAGTACTAGTGGCACTTGTCACTTTTTGGGACATTCACTAGTATCTTGGTGCAGTAAAAAGCAAAATTCGGTATCTCTATCTACTACAGAAGCTGAATATATTGCTGCAAGTTTGGCTTGTGCACAAATTTTATGGATGAAACAAACTCTATTAGATTATGATATTTCTTTCTCAAGACCCGCTATAATGTGTGATAATACCAACGCTATTAATTTATCTAAAAATTCGGTTCAACATTCACGTACGAAACATATTGATATTCAACATCATTTTCTACGTGATCATGTGTTAAAAGGAGATATCATATTGAATTTTATTTCTACTGATAAACAAGTAGTAGATATATTTACCAAACCTCTTAAAGAATACATTTTTATCAACTTTAGAAGAGAACGAGGCATTTGCTCATTTCATGACATTTCTTGAATTTTTTTATTTTAAGTCGACTTATAATTGATTTCCAGTCAACTTATACAGTATTTTCGTTGTCTATATTTCTGACTGAATTTTGTGTTCTGACCAGTCGACTGTCTTCAAAACTCAGTCGACTGACAGTAGCTTTACTTTATTTTTTTTGGTTTTATTTGTTCTCGACTTAGTCGACTGATATAAAACCCAGTCGACTGTCGCGACATCAAATTGACTTTTTGACTCTGAATCGTCACAGTATGAGGCTTCTATCTCTCTCTTTCTTTTACCCTCTTTTCGATCTCGACCCTTCATTCAAACCCTCTTTCAATCACAGCCGTTTACTTCAAGTAAAAACACTAAACTCTTCTTCCCCTTTTTCACTTTTTACTCTTGCTCCCCAAACCTAAGTCGGCTGCTCTGGTTGCTGTTCTTGAAGATCTCTTCGTTGCTGCTCCTGGCATTGAGTTCTCAGTCCAGATTTGAATCCATTCAGAGTTTCTTGAGTCGTTTGTTTCTCACTAGTTGTGGGTAATCATCTTTCAATCTATTTCTCTCTCTTCAAAATTTTCTTGCTAATTCTCAATATGCCTAAACCCAAAAGATCTAGGGGTTCTAATGTTGAAGAAGAGCAATCTTCTCACAATTATCATCCTGCCTCAAACAGTGATGATGAAGACGAAGAAGAAGATTATTGTATTTTTTGTTTTGTTTTTGTAATTTTGAAATTATATTTTATGTTCTCATGTTGTTCTATCTTCACTTTATGAACAATGTAATTGACTTATCATGTATCCATGTTTTATATTTATGCAATGTTGGTTTTTTATCTGGTTTGTCTTTCCTCCTTATTTTTTGTTGATGACAAAGCGGGAGAAATATGGTTTTTGTGCATGTGAATGTTTGTGCATGTTATGTTATGTTGTTTTGTTTCAAAAAAAATTTTGTGTGCATATTGTACTTTATTCAGGGGGAGCTTGTAACAATTGTATATCTTTTCAAATTTTGTGTGAGTATCATGATTTGTAAATTTAATGTCAATATTATTTTAAGTTATTGTGTTGTCATCAACAAAAAGGGAGAGAATGTAGATTCTTGGTTTTGATGACTACAACACAATACACAATTATTCTATATTACATATCTTTTGCAGTGTGTATCAAAAGTATTCAAGGTCAATACCATGATGAAGCATTCAAAGCCAATACAATGTGATGAAGCTTTCAAAAGTATTTGCTCAAGCCACAAAGGCAAGAACAATCCACAAAGACTCAAGTTCAAGTTCAAGACTTTCAAGTGCTTCAAGTGATTAGCTATATTAAACAAATGTCATGTAATATTGTTTGTATTATTTGTGAGTCTTAGAATCTTGTAAAAGCCTTGTCACACACACATACTCACACATTCCCTACAAAAAAAAAAATGTTTTACAAACTCAAAATGTCAAAACAAAGCTTATATAAGTTCAGCTGATTGAGTACCAGTCGACTTATTCTTGGAACCAGTCGACTGTTATAGTACAAAACTGACTGAACTCATACAAGCTTTGACCAGTCGCTCATATGGCAACCCAGTCGACTGTTCAAGCAGTTTTGACAGTTTTTTGAATTTCAAATTCGTTTTTCAAATCCAAACTCTTACTGCCGTTTTTATGGCAGTTTGTGGAACTGTTTCTCAACGTCCAGATCTAACTCTATAAATAAAGTATAGATTTCAATTGGAAAAGGCTCCTTAACTTTTGATTCAAGTCTTTTGCTTTTGAGAAGAAAAAGAACAAGTTTTAAAAATATATACTTTCTTTAAGACTTGGTTCTCTGATTTTCAGTCTTGTATAACATTGAATTCGTTCTAGACTGAGGTCAGAATCGACCTATAGCCAATATACAAAAAGAACTTTCGCATACAAGGCTTTAGGTTGTTGTAAATCTTTTTTGGTTGTTGTTTCACTCTCGGGTTGTGAGAGTGGTCCTCTCGGTTGGAGAGTAGGACTAGAGTCGGTTTCACTCTAGGTTGTAGAGTGGGTTTTGCACTCTTTAGTGGTAAGAGAGGTTTACGGATTTGACATAGTTGTTGTCAAAGGATGAGAGTATTCTTGTTTTTTTTTCAAGAATAGTGGAAAATCTCAAGTGGGTTGCTTGGGGACTGGATGTAGGTCGGGAAGACTGAACCAGGATACATCGTGGTGTTTGCTGTGTTGACTCTCTGTGGTTGTATTATCTAAACTTGCATTTTTAAATTCTCTGAGTTTCTTGTGTAAATCGAGTCTGGTGAGTCGACTGCTTTACTCTCTAAGTCGACTTAACAGACTTGTAACTCTTCAGTTAAATTACTCTTCTTAGCTGACGTTTCCATTGACTGTCTTTTATTTTCAGTCAACTTAACAGTACAAAAAGTTCAATTTATTGATTAATTTTTATACAACACTATTCACCCCCCACCTCCCCCTCTAGTGTTATTTGCCTTGCATACAGGATCTAACACAATAACGATGATCAATAATAATAACAATAAACGATATTAATAACGGTAGCAATAACGATAACACTGTTCAATAACGATAACAATATGCAATGACGATGCAATGTCAATCTTAAGTCTATTATTCATTTTAGTCCTAACTAATGCACGTACTACTGCGTCCCATACTATAGATTCGATGCATACAAATAATTTTGTTTAGACCTAAGTGGTGTACTCTATAGATCATGTACTCGGCAACGATAATCAATATTCAATAGTTACAATTCAATATTTAATGCACGATACGATAATTGGCCATGATACAAAATATGATAGATTGGGTTACTGCCGTAAGCCATAATCAATCGATAAAACAATAGCCGATAACAACATTTAGGGAAACATGGTTCCCTCCTCCAAGTACAGTCTCTACATTGTCCACTACTTAAGTCGCCCTTAAACCCTGACTTGTTAATAATTCTTTATTCAATCAATATGCAGTAGTTGTTGGCAACATTTTGATAATAATAGGAAACAATAGGGACAATAATATCAATGGAAAATTGATGAGACGATCAATAGGGGATACTAGAATGATAACAAAACAACACTAAGATCATGTAATGCAATTTACATAATTCCATGCATCAAATACCATAATATAGATTCAATTATATTACCAAAACATGGAAAACTCAATTCTGGACAGCAGTAGGTTGTTGTACCGAAATTGGATTTCCTGCTACTACAGAATAACAAATGTGGATCCGTCAGAAGTTCTAGAAACTAGACTCCTGCCTGATTCCAATGCATATTTAAAGTCCCAAATCCGACAACAGTATCTAGGTTAATTACAGGTTTCTTTACAGGTTATAGATTCTGGCTAGTTATCGATGTTAACTAGTTACAGTTATCAATATTGGACTCCTTTCTTTTTTTGTATAATAACTATCTTGAAAATATTCTCGGAATTCACAAGCATAGTTGTCAAAATAACACATGTCGCATATTTCTAAATTGCTTAGTCTCCATCTTGCTTGGTTCTTTTTGTATATAATATATTTTTCTTCTTTATCGTAGACACTGAATTCTATTTTTGTTGTTATTTCGTAATTTGTAATTATTTCTTTTAGTCCTAAGGTTCGTTGTGCTGTGCTTTCTTCTGTTCCTTTATCATCAATTGGTCTTGATTTTCTAATAGCATTTCTTTCTTCTTCCTTTAGTCTATTCCACCATTTTGCTATTACTCCTATAAAGGTTACTTCTATAAATTTCTCAAATGAGTTTCTTGAAAGGTTTTGCCTAAATCCTACTATTGGTGAAGATTTTACCTGTTATTCTATTATCCAATCTACGTCTTTTACGCAGTCTGGATCTAGCCATTCTCCATTTCCTGTTATTCCTTTTTCGTAGTATTCTGCAGGTTCATATTTTGGGGTTTCTTTTTCTTTATCTCTTCCTAACTTATTATTTTTTTGTGTTTTTCCATTTCCATGGTAAGTGGTATGGTTTTTTGTTAGGTGGTGGCCATAAGATTTCGTACATGTTAGTCGGATTTTCTGTTGGTTTTGTTATAATCTTTTCTTTTTCTTGATCCATTTTTATTTCTTCATTAGTTATATCTAGGTTTTTTAAGGTTTCTTCTACTTCCTATGAATTATGATTTTCCATTAAATCTTCTATTTCTAGAATATTTATATTAAGCTTTGTTATGGCTTCTAACTCCTTCATACATTCTTCTGTTATGCATAGTTCTTCTTCTGTGTCTTCGGTTATATATCTACCTAGTTCTTTTATGTTCTTATTTATGGTTTTTAAATCTTTTCTTATAGTTTCTACAAACTCCGGACCATTGTAATTTTCTTCCAACTCTTGCATGTTTATCATATAAATTTATGATTCTATTTTTGAATTTAATATTTCCACTTTTGGATTATTAACCATTCTTAGCCTAATATTCTATATATTAATAGGTGTTGGTAATGCCAACTTGCTTCTTTGTTTCTATAGTCTACTTTGTATGCTATCTCTTTTTGTATTTTCTTAGATAGTTTCTTAGTTATTTTACTTGTTATTAATAAATATTAAGATATTTTTCTATCGGTTATATGTTTTCTTTCTGTTAATCTTCTATCAATGTATCTAATTTTAAATTTTGAGGAATTTTTTAATCTTAATTTTTTTATTTTCTGTGAAATATCCAGTTTCTAAATGGGGTAGTGCGTTATGCAATTTTTTAGTTTAAATGTTGTATAAATATCTTTAAAGGTAGGGTTGTTTTTTTGTAAAATTTTCTTTCACTGGCCCTTCTCCGCAAATAATATTATTTGCATAATTTGTTCTCATTCATTCTACTTGGATCACCCTTTGGGCTTAGTTACGCTACTTGCCTTAGGAGAAATTCCCTGTCAATTCTCTTTCCTTTTCTCTGCTTTGTCTATGGCCATAGAAAGGAATTGAAGTGGATGGACCCTATCTTCGGTTATCACTTGATCGATCTAATCTCTTCTGTCCTTGACCCTTAAACGCAAATACTTTCTCCAATCTATATAATAAAACACAAAGAAAGCTATCAAGTGGTTCTCATTTAATTGAAACCAAATCAACGGCTTAGATTCACAATCCCAAGACATATTTTCCCTCTAAAAAAAATTTCCCCCAAAATTCCCCCCCCCCCCCCCAAACAAAAAAAAAACTCATTACTTTATTACTATCTCTCTTCTTTCTTTACTTTTTCATATTTCTCTATTTCTCTCTCTCTCCCCCTCTCTCTCTTATTCTCCCTTTATTTAATTTAAAATTTAGATTTTCAGATTTCAGGGTATGTAAATTTTTTATTGCTCATGTTAGATTGAAAATAGTGTTAGGAACTTAGGAGAACTCACCGTTAAAAGCTAGCTGTTAAAGGGAGGGAGCCCAAGTTTATAACTACCCAATATTGGTTCCCCATATAAATGATGTGGGACTAAATTTGGATCATAACATTCCACCACGCTTCCGTAACTCGCCGCCCTCGGCGGTATTCACTCTAGCGACACTGACCCGGCCCCGTCCTACCAGTAATTTTAATCTAGCCTCTAGGTAGCCCTTTCCGACTCTCAGCGGCTTTCACTCTAGCGATACTGGTCCGATCCGGGTCTACCAGTAATTTTAATCTAGCCTCTAGAGCGAATTAAGAAGCATGGCGTTGGCTTTGATACCAATTGTTAGGAACTTAGGAGAACTCACCGTTAAAAGCTAGCTGTTAAAGGGAGGGAGCCCAAGTTTATAACTACCTAACATTGGTTCCCCATATAACCAATGTGGGACTAAATTTGGATCATAACAAATACCCAATATCTTCTCAACAGTTAAATTCATCATTTTTGACCCTTAAGGTTCTAAGAGCATCTGTAGTCGTTGAATGTAAAATATGGATAATATGGATAAATGGAAATAGGAATCGAACTTTTGCTGCAGTCGTTCAAAGCTATTTTTTTTGCTTTCTATCTTAAAATAATAAGCGACGGCACATGAAGTGCCGTCGGAGAAAAAAAAAACAATAAATTTTGTGGGACGGCACTCGAAGTGCCGTCCGAACGTAAAAATAAAAAATTAATAATAATAATTGGAGAGAGAAAGAAAAAAAAATTCCACCAGAAAGGTGGGACGGCACATGAAGTGCCGTCCAACACCTTTGTGGATTTTTTTGGCTTTAAGGAATTATTAATGCTGTCTTTAGATCATATTATGTGCATTTAAGGATTTATTAAATCATTTAAGGATTTGTTAAGGATTTATTTTAATTTTTTTTTTAAAAAAAATACCAAGGGACGGCACATCATGTGCCGTCCGAGAAATAAGGAAGGCGTGGGACGGCACTTCGAGTGCCGTCCGAGGAGAATTTGTTTTTCGTTTTTTTTTAAATTATTTTTTACGCTTTTTAATTGCGATAATTAATTAATTATCCAAGGGACGGCACTTGAAGTGCCATCCGACGAAAAAAAATTTAATTTTTTTTGTGGGACGGCACTTCGAGTGCAGTCGCTCAAATATGGATAAATGCCATATCCATTCTCAAATATAGCAATCGATTGTAGCAAATTATCGATAATATGGATATTTGGCAAACGAGTGCAGCGATTTTTTTAGCCAAATATACATATTATCGATATATAGCAAACGACTACAGATGCTCTAAGAAATTGGATTTTACACTCCCGTTTATAATTATTTTTTAACATATGTTAATGAAAACATAAACTTTTATTTACAACTAATTATTATCATACTATTCAAATTTCAGCCGCATAATTGTTGTTTTACTGCACTTCGAGTGTAATTGCTTAAATATGGATAAAAGCCATATCCATTCTCAAATATAGCAATCGACTGTAGCAAATTATCGATAATATGGATATTTGGCAAACGAGTGCAGCTGTTTTTTTAGCCAAATATCCATATTATCGATATATAGCAAACGACTACAGATGTTCTAAGAAATTGAATTTTACACTCCCATTTATAATTATTTTTAATATATGTTAATAAAAATATAAACTTTTATTTATAACTAATTATTATCATAAAATTCAAATGTCAGCCGCATAATTGTTGTTTTACTATTTACCAGACTTTTCGCTGTATCATTCCGAAAACCACGAGCAAATCTAGTTAGCCTATACGTGAGAATCAGTCCAACGTGCAAGGGTGTACAAACACCAGCCATACATTTTGCACATCCAACAAGAAGCCACGCCTACATTTCTCATTTATTATCCTCCTACTGATCAGTTGCCGTACCACCGAAGCGTCCGACCAAAATCCAAACTGAAAAATTGAAAAAAAAAAAAGAAAGAAAAAAAAAGGAAGAAGAAGGTAACGAATAAGAATGGGAACAGTTCTGGACTCCCATTTCTTAGCCATCACCGCCCTCGTCACCGTCGGCTACCAGCTCTTGTTCTTCGTCATCACAGCCCTCCTCCGATTCGACAAAGTCACCGACTTTGCAGGTCTTGAATTTCACTTCACCTCTTCTTTTCTTTCTTTCTTTCTTTTTTTTTTTGGGGGGGGGGGGGGTAATTTAGAAAATATTATTTGGTTGGGTTCTTGTGCTTTAATTTTGGTGATAATGGTTTATTTGTAGGTAGCACGAATTTTGTTATACTTGGTGTGTTGACTCTGGTTCTGAAAGGAACATGGCATTTCAGACAGGTAAAATAATAATAATAATAATAATGTCAATTTGCATAGAGATGCATTTACTTGGCAATTTTAGCCAAAAGCCTAGCCTGGTAGCTTAACACCCTTTTGTTTTGAAGACAAAAGGTGCGAGTTTGGGTGGTGGTTATGTTCATTTGTTTCTTGACATATGTCATGCAATGTTGAGCCGTGCCTGTGTCTATACTTTTGGGATACAGTCATTAATTTTACTGCATAGGATGAATGCAAGACTCATCTTGATTCACATATAGTTCGTTTCCTATGACACTTGCGATATCGATATGTTGTGAATATCCTCCATCCAAACATGCAATTTTTGTATTATAGTTTAATGTTAGTATATGATTTTTTAATGAATCTACCTTGTTCTACTCGCTAATGTGAAATGTGGGAGTCTGTTATATGGGCTTGTTAGGGGTGCACTTGATGGAACTGGGAACCATTTTTTTTCTTCTTTCTAATTCATTGCCTGATCTTGTTGCTCTTCTTCTCAGGTTGTTTTAACAGCTTTTGTGATAATTTGGGGTCTTCGCTTGGGAATTTTTCTACTGACGAGGTATGCCTGTTATAACATCACAAGCATAGGTTTACCTTTTCTTCAGTGTTCGTTGGATTATTTTTTTAAACAGTATTAAATTCCTCTTGCATTTCGAAAACTCATAAAATGTTGACCATTGCACATAACATTAGTCCTTGGCATTTCCTTTGCATATATCTTACTCAATCACGTTGGACGTTAATTATGCTATAGTGGGGTAACTACTATTTAGTGAAAACTCACCATGCCTTCTTTTTGAGTAAAAAGTGGAAAATTGAAATACAAAACTTTACCAAGCCTATTTGGCTCATTTGTCTAGGTTGTATGGCATTAGGAGTAAGCTGTGGTTATCGTTTTTGCCAATCTCTATGCAATGTTACACAGTGTGGTATTTGGGACTATGCAAAATAGTCCAGCTGCTGCAAAAAACTGCGTATGCAGCTTATATGCTGACTTCATATTTTAACAAAAAAGAAGAAAAATGATTACATATGAATATCTGATGCTACTTATATAGAACTAGGAAGCAAAAGAAGGAAGGATATTTCCTGTCTGACATGATAAATTGGACTTATTTTGGTTTATACTTTGAAAGCATGCTCTGCAACTTTCAAAGGGATATCACCTTTGGTAATATTTTTTTAATTTTTATAGTTGACCTGTCAATAATGTATCATTATTTGAGAAACTGGAATTATTTTCTAGTTGCATGTACATTTGGCACAGAGAACCTTCACATTTCAAATGAATTTTTGCTTATCTGGAAATATATACTTTTTCCCTTTGTAAAGAAGAGTAACTATATTCCTTTCCTGTTATGCAAGAATAGGATTTTGCAGTGGAAAGAGGACAAGCGTTTTGATGAAATGCGTGATAATCTAGGGAAACTGGCAGTATTCTGGATTTTCCAGGTTTCTCCAAATGATTAATCTTAACTTTCTTTTTGAGTATCATCTACGTTTTATCAGAAGGTCAAAAAGGTTTTAAGGTTATTTGTTTGTCTATTTTTAGGCTGTCTGGGTATGGACTGTAAGTCTACCTCTCACAGTCGTGAATGCTAGCAGTAGAGATCCATCAGTCAGAGTTCAAGATATTATTGGGTGGTTTATGTGGTTTGTGGGCATATTAGTCGAGGCAACTGCTGATCAGCAGAAGCTGGCATTCAAGAACTCTCCAGCCAATAAGGGGAAGTGGTGCAATGTTGGGCTTTGGAAATACTCCCGACATCCAAACTACTTTGGGGAGGTCAGTTTGTACAATCTCCTATATTGCTTTTCCCATTTCCTTTATTTTGTTCTGCATTGTTTTTTATAATACTAATCAGGATTAGGATCAATTGGATATATAAGTTTGTATCATTTTAGTTACCATATGTTTGTTGTATCGTGAATTTTTTTGTATTATGTTTAACTGTGTTAATTGAGATTTTAGTATTCTCAATCCTTGGAACATCATTTTGTGCATTCACTATTTGGATTGGTTATGTCTTGCTTTTGTCATTGATATCGAGAACAATCTAGTGAATAGATTACTCAAACTCCTCTATATTTTTATATTAAACAATTAGTTAGTTTCATTGTTGAAAGCAATCTAAAGGGTATGCAGGTAGCACATGCAACATTTTACTTTCTTATTAATCATACATTTTCTTTCATTGGTTTTCCTCTAAAAGCACAAATCTGACATGGAATTCTTTTTCTCACTCCACTCACCTGATGTTCTTCCCGCCTGTATTAGTTGAAACGTCAGGGGTTAACCTACCGGAACCTTACTAGGTCTCACCAATTCTAACTTCTCCTCACATCTTGGGTTAGGTTGAGGGATTGAGCTGGCTTGGGTGACAGGGTGAGTTAGGGATCCGTAGGAGCACATAGAATCCAAAGTGATTAAATGCAGAGTTTCCGGGGAATATAAATTGAGAGGGGTGCAAGACACTGAGAGGAACATACACTTAGTGTTATGTCCATGGCAAAGGTGACCATGGACATTTACTATTAAGCAGTTGTATAATCAATGGGGGACTACCACCATTAACTCACCGACAATCTCCCAAAAGGTTTTAATAAATATTAAAAATATTTAGGATATTGAAGATTAGGGGAATAGTGTTGGGGTTTGTGAATCCAATACACGATAATGATGAGTTGAAGAAGATAGATGGGAAGGAGAGTCGAAGTGGGAGCTACAGGTCAAGAGTAGCAAGTGCTACAGCAGAGTTGCGGTCGACCGCACCCCCGACCGCCCAAGCAAGTCGACCGGTCGACCGCGCAGTCGATCGACCCGCTTTCTGTTGGATTTCGTATAGTCGACCATCAAGATGGACCGGTCGACCATCCCGATGCTGAATAGATGAATGGCTGAGATTAGAGATGTGGAATCCTATATATATTGTATTGTGTACGATTTTAGGGTTAATTGAAACAAAACCAAAAGAAAAGAGAGATCTACAGCCATCATTAAGAGAGAGGGAGATAGAGAGAAACCCTACACCTTGGTGGTGAGTTCTTGTGAGATTTGTAAACCTAATCTTCATATTTCTAGTGGAAATCGCAGGAGTGCCTCTGCGCGGAGAAGTAGCCATTGTTTGGATGAACCTCGATAAAAATCTTGTGTTCTTATGTGTTGCTTTTGCTTGTTCTTTGTTCTCTTGTTTTGATTCTATAGTTCTTGCATCTCGTCGTCGTTGTTGAGTTTATTCCGCAGTTAGAATTCAACAAAGTGGTATCAGAGGAGACTTGCCTGGGCAGTCGGGGGTGCGGTCGACCGTGCGGTCGACCGCAACTCTGCTGTAGCACTTGATACTCTTGACCTGTAGCTCCCACTTCGACTTTCCTTCCTATCTGTCTTCTTCAACTCATCATTATCTTGTATTGGATCCGCAAACCCCAACAATCTCCCACTTAGAGACATATACACGAAGTTTCTAAACTGTTCTTCATTCTTCCATTAGCCTAGTCTAGGCCTGTACCTTTGCGAGTCTCCTCAACAATTAACCTGGAGACAATCCGATAGCGGTATAGCAAAACTGATGTTTCTTGTTATCCAGCACCTTAGTGAGCATGTCCATCGGATTCTTAGTACCAAGAATCTTAGTTAGCTTCAACCATTTCTTCTCAACCGCCATTCTGACAAAATGATACCTTATTTGAATGTGCCGAGTCCTAGAGTGATATACCGAGTTTTTCGCCAAGAAAACTGCACTTTGACTGTCACAACATAGTTCACCTATGGGTTGCTTCCTGTCCAACTGTTTCATAAGCTTCGAAATCCACAACATGTCTTTCGTCGCTTCCATAAGTGCCATATACTCTGACTCCGTAGTTGATTGCGTTACAATCTTTTGTAACTGCGAAGCCCAATTAACAGCTGTTCCACCAACTGTAAATATATATCCTATAGTACTTCTGCAACCATCGCGATCGCCTAAAAAATCTACATCTACATAACCATGTATATGTAAAGAATCTTTCCCAAAACAAAGAGAGTGATCTGAAGTACCTGCTAGATATCTAAGAATCTATCTTACTGCATCCCAATACTGTTTACCTGGATTCTTCATGTAACGGCTGACAACTTCCACTGCTTGTGCGATATCTGGTCTTGTAGACACCATCGCATACATCAAACTCCCAACGGCTGAGGCATGAGGAATAGCAGCCATTTCCATCATCTCCGCCTCCGTCTTAGGACACAGGTCCATTGATAACTTGAAGTGAGCAGTCAAGGAACAAGTGACTGGCCTCGCGCCATCCATATTGAATCTCTTCAATACCTTCTTCACATAGTCTGCTTGTGACAACCAAAGCTTCTTGCTTCTCCTGTCTCTACTGATCTTCATGCCGATGATCTGCTTTGCTTCACCCAAGTCCTTCATTGAAAACTCCGAAGCTAGCATCTTTTTCACTTTCTTGATCTTCTCCATACATGAACCTGCTAACAACATGTCGTCCACATACAATGCCAAGATAACTGTATCATTGTCCTCATATCTACAAATATACACACAATGATTCGTTTCGCACCTATCGAAATCTTTTTCTCTCATGAAGTAATCAAACTTCAAGTACCATTGCCGTGGTGCTTGTTTGAGCCCATAAAGACTCTTCTTCAATCGACACACTGTCTTCCTTTTCTTTAGCTTCAAAACCTATGGGTTGTCTCATGTACAGCTCTTCTTCGACATCACCATGGAGAAATGTTGTCTTCACATCCAACTGCTCTAAGTGCAAGTTTTCAACTTCCACAACAATGAGCAGAACCCTAATAGAAGCCATCTTCACAACCGGTGCAAAGATCTCACTATAATCGACGCCTTCCCTTTGAGAGAATTCTTTCACAACAAGCCTGACCTTGTACCTCTTACTGCCATCTGCCTCATTTGTGACTCTAAAAACTCATTTGTTCATAAGAGCGTGCTTCCCTGCGGGTAACTTGGTCAACTCCCAAGTTTGGTTCTGTTCCAAAGAGTTCATCTCGTCCCTCATGGCTGACTCCCACTGAATTCGAGCCTCATCCCTCAAAGCCTCCTCATGAGTCTCTGTCTTCCCCGAATCCGTGTACAGAACATGCTCGTGAACAACACTAGCTGATGGATCAAATATCCTGCTTGGCCTCCTCTCTCATGTCGATCTCTTCAATGTGGATACAGGTTCACCGACCGGTTCAGGTTTTCCGAACTGTTCTGGCTGTACCTGTTCGTCTTGGATAACCGGCTCATTCCCAATAGGCTCACCATGAGCTTCCTGTGCTGCCTGTGGTACCTGTACCTACTACTGCACTGTAGGACCCCCACCACTAGGGCCGCCTTCAGAATCTGAATCTGAGCTTGGGTCTGAACCCCAATCTGATTGTGAACTGGTTGTACTGTCTTAACCTGTGTGCCTGTCCTTGTATAGGACCTCTTCATTGAACACTACATTGCTGCTGCGAATAACTTTGTTATCCACAACATCCCAAAGCCTGTAACCATACTCATCGCCACCGTAGCCAATGAAGACACACCTCTTGGACTTAGAGTCCAACCTCTTTCTTTCTTTCCTGTCAATTAGTGCATATACCATACAACTATAAACTTTCAAATGCGAATAATTAACAGTTTTACCTGACCATAGTTCTTCTGGAATGGTCCCATCAAGGACACTAGACGGGCAACAGTTAATCAAGTACATTGCTGTATCAACTGTAGTGGCCCAAAGATGGATCGAAAGACCCGCATGAAGTCTCATGCATCTCGCCTTTTCGAGTATCGTGCGGTTCATCTTTTCTGCTATATCATTCTCCTGTGGAGTCTTAGGAACTGTCTTGATTCCTCTGATACCTTCCTTTACCAGATAGTTAACAAACTCTTTGCTTGTGTACTCACCTCCATTGTCTGATTGGATTGCTTTCACCTTGCAACCCGTCTCATTCTCAACTCTGGCCTTCCAAGCTCTGAATGCCTCAAAAACTTTTGATTTCTCACGAATTGCATAAACCCAAACCTTTCTTGTAGCATCATCGATGAATGTGACGAAGTATCTTTTACCACCATAAGAGAATTCCTGAGCTGGACCCTACACATCTGTATGTACCAACTCTAGCTTCGCAAACTTCTTCTCACGTCCACCCAACTGAAAACTAACTGACTTCTGTTTGTCCATCACACAATTCTCACAAAAATTCATCTCATCCTTCTTTAGTTCCGGCAAAAGATCCCTAGAACAAAGCTGTTTGACACCCTTTTTACCAAGGTGTCCCAACCTGACATGCCATAGAATTGAAGAGGAACTACCTACTGATGCTGTAGCAATGATATCACTTGAATCACCTCCCCTGAGTAAGTACAACGTGTCACCACGCTTTTCTTTTGCCACCAACCTGGCACCTGTAGTCTCCTTCCATTCTCCACGCCCAAAGGTTGTTGTAAATTCTTCTTTGTCTAGTTTGCTAGTTGAGATCAAGTTTTTCTTCAAGCTCGGAATATGTCTTGTATCATACAAGACCAATTGCCCACCATTGCGAGCCTTCTCTCACAGTGCTTCTACCCACAACTGGACATATCTGCCCATTACCAACTGAAACTGCACCAAAATTACCTGTTCTGTAATCCTCAAAAACATTCCTCATGGGGGTACAATGATAAGAAGCACCTGAGTCTATACACCAATCATCTTGCAAAATATTAAATCCAGCAGACAAACACAGTTCATCTAAACGGGGTTAAATACTTACCACATTAGCTACCTGTAACCCTGCTTGTATTTTCTTATACTCCTCGCATTGATCTCTCCTGTGTCCTGGCTTCTTACAGTACCAACACTCACCTTTGTGATTTTCTGTTCTTGACTTGGACTTGTGATTCCTATTTTGCGACCTCCCTCTGTTGTTACTTCTACCACTGTTATCAACTGACAGTGCGGTATTGCTAGGATATGACACCGAAGTCTCTCCATGTCTCTTTCTCCTTGCATCCTCATTCATGATGCTGCTTATAACATCCTTTGGGGTTGTCGTATCAGTCATGGTGCTAGTAATAGTCTGCTCTACTGTGCCGTAACTGTCGGGAAGACTGGATAGCAACAACAATGATTGTGCCCTCTCCTCAAACTTCAAACCCGACGATTCTATCTAATTGTAAACTATACAGAAATTGTTGATGTGCTCAGCAACCGAACTCCTTTCCGACAACTTCAAGTTAACCAATTTCGTTAGATGTAAGATCTGGTTCGCTGCATTCGGCTTCTCAAATATGTTGTCAATATCTCCATTGCCTCCTTTGCGGTTCTTGCCTTCTCAATATGAAATAACGCATTCCTGCTCAGCGACAACTGAATCTGCCCAAGCGCTTTCTGATCCAATCTATTCCAGCCCGCCAAAGCAACTAGATCGACCTTCGCCCCTTCTGGCTTCACACCAAACAACAGATCATCTAGATCCTTCTGTCGGAAATACGCATTCATTTAGATCTTCCACAATGTGAAATCCGTTCCATCGAACTCCTTGATTCCATTCTTGTCCGCCATCTCAATCAATGCTACCAACCTGTTGCTCTGATACCACTTTGTTGAATTCTAACTGCGAAATAAACTCAACAAATAGCCAAATAGTCACAACATAATTTCCTTCCTTATTTTTAAATGTTTATTAACTGAATTGCTGGATCATAGTAACATATAATATAATTGCATCACCAGAATAGTATATTTCTGTCTATGACCCCTTAATGTAACTAGAATATGCCTCTCTTGCCTACACATTAATCAAGTTATCTTTTTTTTTTCTAGTAAAGCTTCTCTCTAATGTTCAATATGGTATTACGCTGGCCTTGCTGTCAAACCTTAACCCGCCATGTTCCTCAATTAAATTGCTAAACTGTTGTTAGTAAGACTAGTTCTAGACCAGCCTCATCTCTCATTATTTTTCGACCTAATCATTTTATGGTTACACCTCCAATCCTTTCGTGTTATCTCCCAGGACACTTCCGGACGATTATATCTGCTGCACTATCAATACCAGTTATCTCCCAGGACACTTCCGGACGACTATATCTGCTGCACTATCAATACCAGCACATTGACACTAACTTCCCACCACCCTTTTCTAAACTAAAAGCAAATAATGACGTATAATTAAGTTTTGTGGTCTTTCACATCTTTCTCAGCTAGAATGTTTCTGGTTTTCTTATTTACCATGCTTTCTTTGAATTTATTGTCCACTTCTTTAATAACTATACTTATGATGTGTACAATGATATAGATTTTCCTCTGGTGGGGAATATTTGTGGCGTCAACTCCTGTATTAAGAGGTGCAGAATGGCTTGTAGCAATTGGACCTATTTTCTTGACACTGCTACTTCTTTTTGTTAGCGGCATCCCACTTCTTGAGGTTCCACCACCGTGACTTTTGCTTTTTTAACTTTTTCTTAATGTTCCCTTGTTTGTAACTATATTTTTAAACATTTATTCGTGCAAGAAGGAATCAGCAGATAAGCGTTACAGCAGTGTAGGGGAGTACCGCATGTACAAACTGTCAACAAGGTTAGTCTCGATTAGCCCCTTTCAACCTGCCTGTTAAGGAGGGTAACTGATTTGGATATCTTGATAAACTGTCGTATTCTTTTTTCTTAATAGCCCTCTTATTCCATTGCCGCCTGCTTTGTACGCAAATTTGCCATCATGGTTCAAGGTAGCTTTTCTTTTTGAGTTTCCTCTCTACAATCGAGGATTCCCAACTGATGGAACTCCCACTGATGGAAGGTTAAGCTAACTGTTGTAAACTTTATGTTAAACTTTACAGTGTAAATTTACCATTAAGCTCAACCATCACCTTCTTGATCATTAGCTTGAACTTATCTGGAATGTATATAGTTTGTTGGAAACGCTACATAAAGTTTTTTTTTAACTTCAGCATCACTTTTAGATGTTTGTAATAGTTATGCAAGGACATTATCATATAGGTTTTATAGAGCTTACTCTAATTCCATAACCACTATGAGCATGTCTAAATACAATGGTAACGCAAGTGCAGGTGTGAAGGTATCTACAATACCAATAATCTAAACATTTGTTTGTCTGAGATTCAGTTTGCAATTGAAATAGCTCTTATTATTATTTCAACCGAAATTAAATACATGAAGTTCTCAAAACTCTAAACTAAGCTAATCATTTATTTTATTTCCACTTTGTCTTCCCATTGCACCCTTATAAAAAAAATTCGAAATGAATAAATAACAAATTTACTTTATTTGTCTTTCTTGAGTGGAGAGTTTGCACCCTTTACAGTAAACTCCAATCATCCCAATCCTTTATATCCAAACATACACTAAAAGTTCTTATATGTTACGTTATCCATGATTTCTAATAATCAGTGAAGAGAACACTTCACGATAGTATTTTCTCTTGTAGTAAAGAAATTAATGTTGCATATTTGTCAAGTTATTTTAGGTTGCTGGTCAGCCCAAATTGAGGCTACCAAATAATCCATTTCTCATTTGCGTACACCTTAAATCAAAACTAATAAAAAAACTCATCAAATAAATTGCCAAATTAAAAAATTTTAAACCCAAAAATAAAACAATCATCTCTCTCTGAACTTAGATCCTATGCACACACAAAATTCTAGTCAGTAAAAAATTGACTAATCCCATGCACACACAAAATTAATAATTGGAATGAGAATTCGGCTAATGAAATGAAATTAGAGTCGTCGCATTGCATATAGAGGCTCTTGATTCAGTGGAGGGGAGTCACTGATACGGAATCAGCAGTGGATCAGATATCGGCGACGATCTCTTGATTGGGGTTCAACATTGGATTTGGATTTGCTTTGAGATTGTCAAATTTTCAATTTTTTAAAATTTTAAAATATTAAAATTTTCTAAATTTTAAAATTTAAAATTTTAATTTTTTTAAATTTTTTTAAATTTTTTTAAAAAATTAAATTTTGTTTAATTTTTAAGATTTTAAAATTTGTTAAAATTTTTTTAATTTTAAATATTGTATTTTTTTGAAATTTTACAATTTTTAAAAATTTTTTAAAGTTTTTCTTATTTTTTAATTTTATTAATTTTATAAATTTTTTTGAAAATTTTTTAAATTTTTTTTAAAATTTTTTAAATTTTTTAAATTTTTTATATGTTTTTGATTTTTTGAATTATTTTCAAAGTTTTTAAAGTTTTTAAATTTTAAATTTTTTTAATTTTATTATTTTATAATTGTTGTATAAATTTTTTAATTTTTAAAATTTTCAAAATTTGTAAAATTTGAAAATTTCAATTTTTTTAATTATTTTTATAAAACTTTTTAATTATTTAAAAAAAAGTTTTTAAAAATTTTAAAAAATATTATAAATTTTTTTGAAGTTTTAAATTTTGAATTTTTTAGTTTTTAAAATTTTAATTTTTTTTTAAATTTTTATTTCTTAATTTTTTTAATAGGGGAGAGAGAGAGAGAGAGAGAGAGAGAGAGAGAGAGAGATAATTAAATAAATAAAGGAGTTGTTTTGGGTGAGGGGAATTTGAATTTAAGTTTTGAGGAGAAAAATGTGTTTTGTGATGTTAGAACTCAGCCTTTGATTTTTGGGGGATTGAAGGATAGCCACTTGATAGTTTTCTTTGTGTTTTATTATTTGGTTTTTTATTAATTTTAAAAATTTTAAAATTTATAATTATTATTTTAAAAAATTTTAATTTTTTTTATAAGTTTTTGATTTTTTTATATTATTTTTTAATTTTTTAATTTTTAATTTTTTTAGTTTTTTATTTTTTAATTTTTATTTTTTTTTAAATTTTAAAAATTTTAAAAATTTTTATTTTCTTAATTTTTATAATTTTTTTATAAGTTTTTGATTTTTTATATTATTTTTTAAGTTTTTAAATTTTAATTTTTTTAGTTTTTTAGTTTTTTAATTTTTTTAAATTTTTAAATTTTTTAAAATTTTTATTTTCTTAATTTTTTGAATAGGAGAGAGATCGATTTGGTGGAGGGGAGTCACTGATACTGAATCTGCAGTGGATCAGATATCGACGATGACCTTTCGATCGGTGTTCGATATCGGATTTGGATTTGCTTTGAGAATTTCAAATTTTAAAATTTCAAAATTTTAAAATTTCAAAATTTTAAAATTTTCCAAATTTTTGTATTTTTATTTTTAATTGTTTTAAAATTTAAAAAAAGATTTAAATTTTGTTTAATTTTTAAGATTTTAAAATTTTTTAAAATTTTAATTATTTATTTTTTAATTTTTTTTTAATTATTTTTTAAAAAAATTGAAAGTTTTTAAAAAATTTCAAAATTTTTTATTTTTTAGGATTTTAAATTTTTAAAAATATTTTAAATATGTTTGATAGGTTTTTGATTTTTTGAATTATTTTTAAAGTTTTTAAAGTTTTAATTTTTTAAATTCTATTATTTTATAAATTTTTGTAAGTTTTTAAATTTTTTCATTTTTAAAATTTTTCATTTTTGAAAATTTTAAATTTTTGAAAATTTTAAATTTTCAATTTTTTTTAAAAACTTTTTAATTATTTTTAAAAAAATAGAAAACTTTTTATAATTTTTTTAAAGTTTTTGATTTTTTTGAATTATTTTTAAAGTTTTAAATTTTTTTATTTTTTTAGTTTTAAATTTTTAAATTTTTTTTAAAATTTGATTTCCTTAATTTTTTAAATAGGATATATATATATATTGATACAGTCCTACTAAGAACTGTATCTTTTCACATATCAGTCCTTCAGTAGTTTTTTTATCTTTTAGGGGTTTATTTGCAAAGTTAGTGGTTTTTTGTAATAAAGCCCACGGGCTTGCACGTGCTAGTGTTGTCTTCCTCCCTCATTCTCCTTATATTGAGATGGGGCTTTTCGTTTGAGTTTTATGATAAAGGAATATGATTTAAGCTTCTATCTTCTTCTATCTCTTCTTCCTCCTCTATGTCTTCTTCCTCCTACTGTTTTCTCTCTTTTCCTTAATTGATTCATGGATGTGATTAGAAGTTACGACGATCCATTGCTCAATCGGATCGGGATCGTAACAATGGTATCAGAGCACTCTCCTTTCCCACCGCTGCCATCTCCAAACTCACCACCAACCCCATCGACAAACTCAACCCACCTTCCTCCGACATCCACCTTCAACACCACCGCCGTCGCCGCCTCCCTTGGCCTCTTCCCACAGTCGATCAACCACCCAAGTCTTCAAAACCCATCTTACTACCCATCCACCATCCCTTCATCTCCTCCTTCTCTAAAGGCTAAACCCCACAAATGGACACCAGAACCTCTAACCCTAAACCAAAATCCCCAAATCCAACACCAATCACCCGCTCATCGCCGACAACAACTGCCTCCGATTTGCTTTGCTCCTTCCTACCCCTTCAACAGCAATGGCTACGATTTCAGATCCAAAACCCCCTCATCGACTGGTCCTCCCCTTCCCTTTCTCTTCCCCTCCAACTGTTCGGCCAAATGCCCCAACGAAACCCTGCCACTTGGTCTGTCCTCATCTCCGGCCTCATCCAACACCATCGCCAGCCCACCACAGCCCTATCCAAGTTCGACGTTCTCCTTCACCCCCACCCCTTCCGACTCTCCCTCTTTTGTTGGCTATTCATCAAAATCCTACAATCAACCACGTGTTCGACCGAATTCCTTGTCAGCTCCACCTCCAATCACCCATCCTCACCGATCAAAAGAATGGGTGGATCAATATCTGAAGAGTCTCCAAGAGAAAGCCATGAGACAACGTCCACCTCCTTATTATATAGAATACTGCCAAGAGAAAGCTAGATGATATCCTACACCCCTTCAATATAATGAGTACCTCCAAGAGAAGGCTATGAATTCCAGCATACCACCAGATGTTCGAGGGAAATCCTGGGAGAAGTCAATTGAAGAAGAGGAGAATAGGGAACTGCAATTGAATATGGATGTCAATATGTCAGAATCTCTTCAGGTTGGTGAAATTGTCGAGGTAAGTATGTCGGCAACTATTCCTATTGTTGATGTTGTTGAAGAAGAGGAGAATGATGGTGAATTGGCAATCGAGAACAATGAAGAGGATCAAGAAAGTGAAGCATCAAAGCAAGATGTTGAGACATCTTCAAGTCAGTATTTCAACAATCATGAAGGTCACTTTTTTCCTAAGCCAATGCCAGTTGTGGAAGTTTCTTTAGGTGAAATGCAATCCACGGTGAGTGCTGTTTTGGAAGAGAATGTGGAAGCTTTAGTGGAGCAACACCGGTGTATCAATATTGGAAGCCTTTATGCTCAGGTCAAAGAGCTGCACTCTTGGGCCGATGCTAAGTTTGTGAAGGAAGTAATTGATGCAAGCTGCTCTACTTTTATTTTGGTTCATTCTTCTTTGGCAAGGCTCACCATCGCATTGTGTGGATCTAAGGAGCACTATTCCAAGTACACATTTGAGAATGGTTCTGAGATGGTGGGTATTGTAACTGATGCATCCCTTGCCCCTGAAATGCATACCCTAGAAGCTACACCTGTATGTAAGGCTCTTTACTTCTTAAGGGTCATGGGTAATTCCACTTGCTCTTTGCTTGATAAGCTATGTGAGGATGGGATAGTGAGACAATGGGTGGAAATAATGGAAGATGGGACAATTGTTGTTATCTTTGATCCCGGAGGAGGAGAAGACAAGGCTACATGGGCGGATACAGGTAATGGTAACAAGGGACTCCATCTCGTCTTCTTCCTCTCTCAATTCCAAGTAATGGAAAATGGAAGTCAGGGAATTGAATTAAAGGAAAAACTAACATGGAAGCAGGAGTTGGAGCATCGCCCATCTGAAGTCGGGACAGTAGAGGAAAAACTTACGGAGGTTGAAGTTAGTGTGCATTGCTCCGAAAATGATGCAAAGAAAGATTTGGAACTACTTTGGCGCAGAGCAAAAACAACTGCAACAATGCTGACTTACCTGAAGTCAAAGGCAAGACTTATGGCAGTTCCTCATTTAGCCCATACCTCATGTGGGATCAAACATCAACAAGGGATAGGTCTTATTGACAAACATGGGGTACCCTTATCTGATTGGTCCAAGGATGTTGATCTTTCTTGTCATGGGAGTTCGGATGATGAAGCTTTCCTTGGAAGGGGCACTAATCTTGATGCAAATGATTGGTCATATATTGGTGAAATTCTTAAATCAGTTCATATGGTATCTGATGTCATGGAGTCCCTTGTGAAGAGGGTTATAATGGCAGAAACTGAAGCTGCTTCCGAGAAACATAAAGTCAACTTAGGTCTTGAAGAAATTGAAAGGAAGACTCTACAGATTGAGAATATGTCAGCGAAGGTTGTAGAGATGGAGAATTTTGCATTAGGCACTAATGGTATATTAAATGAAATGCGTCTGAAGGTTGAGGAAATGGTAGAAGAAACGTCAAGACAAAGACAGCGTGCTGCAGAAAATGAGCAGGAGCTTTTTCGAGTAAAGCAGGATTTTGAGTCCTTGAGGTCATTCGTGAGCAGTCTTATTAGTGTTAGAGAAATTCTTTTGTCATCGGAGAAGCAACTTCAGACAATGGAGAAGCTTTTTGACAGGCTATTGGCTAAAACTGCTCATCTTGAGAGTGAGAAGCTGCAGAAGGAGGCTGAAGTTCAGAAGCTCGTGGAAGAGAATGTCTCGCTGAGAGCTCTACTAGAAAATGCTAAGCACCAGGCTATTCTCTCAAAGCTTAAGTCCCGAATTTCATCAGCTTCGAGAAGTCTGAGAACACTTTTGCACAATCTGAACTCATCAGGAAGAAAATTATTTGCTGGAAGCTTCCTTGGGTTGTCTGCTACCGCTGGAATGATCTATAACCAGTCAACTGTTGCATATGCTATGAACGATTGTGATGCTGACTACTGCGAGCCATCAGGATTTTTGAAGGATGATCTGAATACCTACTGGTTTTTAGCTAGGAAATTTGAACTGGCCATTGTTCTTATTCTAACAGTGCTAGTTAGGTGGAGGCATCCTTTTGCACTTGCCGCCAATATTGCACTCCTTCTCCTCTGTACAAAGCCCAGCCCTTCGTCAATATATATGTTTATTGAGCAGGTTCGTCAGAAAGACATGAATCAGAAGCAAAGACTACTCGGTAATAGGTTTTTGTATGTGAAGAATGCCAATGTTGAAGACTACAGAGTTCTATGCTTAGCAAAAAAATTGAACTGAGAGAGGTGAATCTGCATTTGATCGGAATGTTGGGCGGTTGGTGGGTTTTCATGACCGCACAAACTAAGGGGAGGCAGAACAGAATGAAAGGTTACTAAGAAGAAGATCCTCACATTGACCTTGAGGACAAGGTCAAATTTAAGGGGGAAGGATTGATACAGTCCTACTAAGAACTGTATCTTTTCACATATCAGTCCTTCAGTAGTTTTTTTATCTTTTAGGGGTTTATTTGCAAAGTTAGTGGTTTTTTGTAATAAAGCCCACGGGCTTGCACGTGCTAGTGTTGTCTTCCTCCCTCATTCTCCTTATATTGAGATGGGGCTTTTCGTTTGAGTTTTATGATAAAGGAATATGATTTAAGCTTCTATCTTCTTCTATCTCTTCTTCCTCCTCTTTGTCTTCTTCCTCCTACTGTTTTCTCTCTTTTCCTTAATTGATTCATGGATGTGATTAGAAGTTACGATGATCCATTGCTCAATCGGATCGGGATCGTAACATATATATATATATATATATATATATATATATATATATATATATATATATATATATATATATATTTCTATATAAAATTAAATAAATAAAGGAGTTGTTTTGGGTGAGGGGATTTGAATTTGAGTTTTGGGGGGAAAATGTGCTTTGTGAGGTTAGATCTTAGTCTTTGAGTTTTGGGGGATTGAAGGATAGCCACTTGATAGCTTTCTTTGTGTCTTATTATATAGATTATTTTATAATTTTTTTTAAAATTTTAAAAAAAATAAAATGTGCTTTGTGACGTTAGATCTTAGCCTTTGAGTTTTGGGGGATTGAAGGATAGCCACTTGATAGCTTTCTTTGTGTCTTATTATATAGATTATTTTATAATTTTTTTTTAAAATTTAAAAAAAAATCATTTTATTTTTTTAATATTTTTAATTTTTTAATTTTTTAATTTTATAATCTTTTTTTAAAAAAATTTCTAATTTTTTAATAAATTTTTGATTCTTTTGAATTATTTTTTAAGTTTTTAAATTTTAAATTTTTTAGTTTTTAAGTTTCTAGTTTTTTATTTTTTTTAAAATTTTATTTTTAATTTTTGAATTTTTGAATTTTATAATCTTTTTTTAAAAAAATTTCTAATTTTTTAATAAATTTTTGATTCTTTTGAATTATTTTTTAAGTTTTTAAATTTTAAATTTTTTTAGTTTTTAAGTTTTAAGTTTTTTATTTTTAAAAAATTTTTTTTTTAACTTCTTTTAATTTTTATTTTCTTAATTTTTTGAATAGGAGAGAGAGAGAGAGAGAGAGAGAGAGATTATAATTTTTTAATAAATTTTTTAAATTTCTTTTTTATAAGTTTTTGATTTTTTTGAAGTTTTTAATTTTTTAATCTTTTTGAATTATTTTTGAAGTTTTTATTTTTTAAATTATTTTAGTTTTTTTAGTTTTTTTATTGTTTTTAAATTTGTATTTTTTAAATTTTTTGAATAGGAGAGAGAGATAGAGAGAGAAATAATTAAAAAAATAAAGGAGTTGTTTTGGATGGGGAATTTGAATTTGAGTTTTGTGAGGTTAAATCTGAGCCTTTGATTTTTTGGGGATTGAAGGAGAGCCACTTAATAGCTTTCTTTGTGTTTTATTATATAGATGCATTTTTTTCTGTGCCCCCCCCCCCCCCCCCCCCCCCCCCCCCCCCGCGCTACATTTGCTACTGTTAGAAAATGAACAAATTGATTATTGGTTTTTTACTTTATAATTTGTTTGTGAAGTTGGTAAAAGTTCTCTTCAGAGTACTTATGTTTGTTTTAACCTCATATATGGTATTACTGTATTAGTAGGGCTATCCAAACAAAGTTTATCTTGTATTTATTTTTGTTCGATAACATATACATGTCTAAATATAAGGGAAGTAGCTATTATACTCACAGTCGCAGCCTCACAGGACATAGCTAACTTAATTATGCCTATCCACAGAATCATGTAATGTACCAAAATATTTGTTAGGACAAATATTGAGAACACCATATCTTAAAAGGCTGTCAATGATAAGTTTTGAGCATGTTTGACTGTGCATCAACCGTTTGAAATATTAGTTCTCAATTATAAAACCAGGTCCTTCTGATGCATGAGTAATGGTATCCCTGTGGAAGATCCATTACATTCATGATGATACATATTTTAATATATCTATAAGTGAAACTAAATGATATTTGAAAGTTCAAGCTCCATATTTCATGTTTATGTCTTTGTAAATCATTTAAAGGAAGTAACTCGAAATACCGAAGTGTATCACTAACCTAGACTGCATGTAATGTACTTTTCTAGAGAGCATATAGTGGGGGATATAGTGGGGGAGGAATTGAGGAAATTATTGATCTTCCTGTCTTACATTGCCCAAAGGCTACTCTACCACCGCTTATGTTCGTTTAGGCACGGGCTTGGAGATTTCATGTTTTTTGAATAAAAGGGCTAATGTCATAGGCTGGCCTCGAACCAGAGACATCCCTTTATCCATCCCAAACCCTTTACCACCTGAGTTACAACTCTGTGGTTAGAGAATATGTAAGAAGCTTGTGGGAGTTTCTCAAGCTAGCAAATGTGTTGTTAAATGAGGAGAATCTTACTGACCTAGGAAACTCTGAGGTGCTGCCGAATAATATATACACCAATCTATGTATATGACTGAGTTGAATCAACTTACATCATTAGCACTAACATGCATGTTCATGTTTTTCTCAGTAGTACTGAATATGAAGGGCTACGTCATAGGCTGGCCTCCAACCAGAGACATCCCTTTATCCATCCCAAACCCTACAGTCGTTTGCTAAATTTCCATATTATTCATATTATAGCAATTGCGCATATGCTGTCGTTTGCTATTTATTCATATTTTGGCAAAATCGCCACAGAAGATTGCTATATTTGAGAGGTGATATGAGAATATGCATATTATAGAGGACGGAGCTTTAAGTTCCGTCCCAAATAAAAATTTAATTTTTTATTATATCGGATGGAACTCGAAGTTTCGTCCGATGAAATTAGATCATTTTTTCGTTTCAAAATATATAAAAAAACATCTTGGACGGAACTTCAAATTCTGTCCATGAAATATGGGGATGGGATGGAACTTGAAGTTCTGTCCCATGGTAAAAAAAAAATTCGCCTCCGACGAAGCTTCAAGTTGCGTCTGACCTTTAAAATTATTAAAATATTCAATTTATTTATTAAAAATGCCCTGAAATTTTATTTTTTCGTGGGACGGAACTTAGAGTTTCGCCCGATCATATTTTATTTTTGATTGCTATATTATAGCATTTCACCAACAAACTCCACTTTGCTATATGTATAATATACATTTTGCTAATTTTTTAGCAATCACGACTGTGTGGATTCTCTTACCACCTGAGTTACAACTCTGTGGTTAGAGAATATGTAAGAAGCTTGTGGGAGTTTCTCAAGCTAGCAAATGTGTGGTTAAATGAAGAGAATCTTACTGACCTAGGAAACTCAGAGGTGTTGCAAAGTAATATATACACCAATCTACTTACATCATTAGCACTAACATGCATGTTCATGTTTTCCGCAGTAGTACTGAATATGAAGATATTCACTGAACCAAAGTTTTAAGATTCATGATTATCCTCTAATATAAATTGGCAAAATTTAAAAAAATGTCACAAAAGTTTGACCCAGTTTAAAAAAACGTCACAAATTTTTTTTAAAAAAAACCACACAATGTTTAATTTTCAACTCACAGAGTTAACAACCGTTATCTCTCTTCTACGTGCACTGCACGTGCTATGAAAACTTGACGAAAATACCCTCTTCTTCCCCAATTACTGAGCCGAAAAAGAAAAAAAAAACCCAAATCAGATCCTTTCTTCTTCCCCAATTACTGAGCCAAAAAAAAGAACCCAAATCAGATCAACCCAAATAAGAGCAACCCAAATTAACTGGAATGTATTGAACATTTACTATGAAATTGAATGGAATGTATTGAACATCTCAGCTGTCTTGATCTTAGTTTTTCTGCATTTGTGGTGGTGAGATTGATCTGATTTGTAATGTTTGATGCTCCAATTCGTAGATGTGATTTGTTTGAGGTGTTGGATTTGGTAGAATGTGCAGTGTGTAAATTTGTTGTAAGTGTGTTGTTAGTATAAGTGAATGTGTGAAATATATACACTAACAAAGTGGAAATCTACTTGATCATGTTAAATATACACACTAACAAAGTTAAAAGAAAACCTGATCATGTGTACATACTGTACATTATCAATAGTTTAGGAATGTTTCGTGAACTAAACTAATAGTTTTGTGATGTTCTTTTAAACAAAGGCATATATCTGTGATGTTTTTTTTTAAAACAGAAGAATACTTTTGTGATGTTTTTTTAAACCAAACAATAATTCCGAGATGTTTTTTTTAACAATTTTATACAATAACCTAAAGTGTTCTGAAATGAAAAGATTTGCTTTTTTTTATCATAACCACTACATCTATTAACGTTTCAAACACCAAATGAAACTCCGCAAACAACCCAAACATTCATAAACATCGAGCACACAAGTGAAAGCATGTTTCACAGTTCAAAACACATCGATTACAACGAGATTTGGGTATATTTGGGTTGCTCTCATTTGGGTTGATCTGATTTGGGTTCTTTTTTCGGCTCAGTAATTGGGGAAGAAGAAAGATCCCATTTGGGTTCTTTTTTTTCTTTTTCGGCTCAGTTCTTGGGGAAGAAGAGGGTATTTTCGTCAAGTTTTCATAGTACGTGCAGTGCACGTAGAAGAGAGATAACGGTTGTTAACTCTGTGAGTTGAAAATTAAACATTGTGTGGTTTTTTTATAAAAAAAAAGTTTTGTGATGTTTTTTTAAACTGGGCCAAACTTTTGTGACGTTTTTTTAAATTTTGCCGTATAAATTTGATTTGCATGATTTTTACTTAAAGGCATGTCCTTTATACTCGGAGCTGTCCGGAAACAATGCATTTTAATATGCTCTAAGATGGATTTTTTTTTCAATATTTGCTGGCTATATCCTGATAAGGTAGGTTCTCTATTGATGATTGTAGGGTGGTCTATTTATGCAAGGATAGCATTCTAGTTATCACTATGTTGTCTGTAGAGGTATTGAATCCTATCCCAGATGCAAACAAAATGAACTAGATACCTGTATGTGCATCATCTGGAGTATACTATTATTATTTGTTTACTCTAGTGCCTTGTCAATGCTTGAGATATATAATGTCGTTACCTGAGTAGGCTACCCTTATCATATGGCTAACAAAACATTGGATGGGATCACATATATTGGAACCTTTTGAGGTTTTTGAGGTGTCTAACTATGAAATACCAGAAATGACGAGTTTGGTTCGATCTGGGCTGACTACATGCACCTTTCTGCCTTAGATTTTGCTTAGTTTGAAGGCGGAAAAAAGCTTTCACTAGGTGATATTGTCATAGAGGTGGAGCTCGTCTTTCCTCGGCTTTGTATATGTTGATGTTGAAAGGTCTTACTCGTAGCAAACTTCATATAGAAGGGTCTTCCATAGCGCACATCCCATGGCAATGAAATGTGCTGAAAACAATGAAAATATCATCGACTGCGATGTTCCCGTCAGTTTAGTCATATTGCACTATATGCATCCACGGAAACAATCCCAAGAAAAGAAGAATCTTTTCTACTTGCAAGTGATCTTCACCAGCAACAATCGAAACAGCCTATTTGAACTGATCTTCTGGTGTATAGCTGATGTTGAAAGTACTAATGTTTACAATACAAACCATAAGGAGCCAGGTTTGGGTGAAATTCTTGCATGTAGTTTTCTAGATAAACGATCTACCAGCACATTGACATCACATTTGGCGAAGATTTTGAGACCAACATTGATTATATTAGCCATTGACTTATGTTGATGGCGACGCCTTCTGTATTTTGTTAAACTTGTTTGTGTGTGAGGGGTACTTCCATTTGGACGAAGCGAGAGTAACTGATTGAGGTGATTTGAACATGTGCGATAATTGCCTAGATTACGAGTAAAAGGAAAATAGATAATGGATCAACATGCTTGTTACCTCAAAGAGAAGGGGATTTTGTTTTGTTTTGTTTTGTTTTGTTTTAATCCTTTGTGGGACATTACTGTTGGTGTTAGTTGTCTTCTTCCTATTCCTTTCATGTCAATTACTTACCTCTGTTATCGTTTCAGTTTCTTGGTTATCTTTATCGTGATCACATCTGCATATGGAGTTGGAGACATAAGAACAAGGTGTGAGAGAGTTATATGAGAGATGATTAGGGATTTAAGAGGTAGCGAGCTCTTACTTCTAAGGTTTAGGAACGAGTATTGGGGGGTCTTTTAGTCCATATATTCACAATCAAGAAATCAAGAAGAAGAAGAAGAAAAAAATATATTTTGGGGGTCAAAATCAACTGCAATCATCTACATACAGTTTTTATTAATATTAGTATTGAGTATGTAGTAATACATCTTCTTCTTCATCAAAGAAAGGCTCCAATTCATATCTGACATTACAACTCCCGGTTACAACCCTCCCTCCTCTCTTCCCCTCACACCAGTTAAGCACTCCCCCGATCGCAGCCTCCAAACACTTCTTACAGTCCCCACCCGAAAGATCTCTACTGCACTGCGCCAATCCGTACATCTTCTCCTTCATTCCAATCTTTACAACTCCAGTTGAAAACAACAAAGGTGAAAGGTAAGTCTTCCTCTTCAGCATATTCATCAGCTTCATTGCATTTGAACCCAACTTTGGCATTGGCATCGATGCATTATGGTTACTACATTCATGGAACTTGTGTTCATTGTCAATTTCACCAAAGAACTCGATGTTGGAGTAGCGAAAGAGGCACTGGCCGAATGAAATGAATGCTTCTTTTTTGAAAGGGCAGTGCTTGTGGATCTGGGAAGTGGCAGTACGAATACACGATTTACATGCTGATATTTTGAAATCTCCTTGACAAAGAGCAAGCCCGTGGACTCTTTCATCTCCTAAGCCGAATGAACTAAGTCCAAATCCAATTGAAGGGGCTTCTTTGATCAACGCAGACACGAGGCGGCGCAAGTTATTCCTGAATGGATCGCGGGATGTGTAGTTACCGGAAGTCGAGCAGGATGCAAAGAGAGGATTAAGGGAAACGACATGTTGAGGATGAAAGAGAAGGAGAAGAAGCAGCAGAAGGAGAGAGAGCATTTGCAAGGGGAGGAATTGCATGTTTGGAATGAATGGAAATGAGGGGTGTGGATTAATGTCTATCAGGGCATTACTGGCTGTGTTAGATATATATAGGGAAGGTTCTTCTGGGGTTTAATTAAACCTAATTTAATAATTGCAGCTTGTGGCCTTGTATTTGAATATTTCATTTTGTCAAAAGAGCAGTTGGAACCTGAACTGGTCTCTCATGAGGGAAAGAACATGATGTATATCCAGATAAGAAAAAAGGGTTGGAACCTGAACTGGTCTCTCATGAGGAAAGAACATGATGTATATCCAGATAAGAAAAAAGGGTGGTGCACTTTAAGATGCTCGTCTTTTGCATGATCTCCTTACAGTTCATGTCTATCTAAACAAATTATACAGAGCATGTGGTATAAGTAAAATTCGAAGAGATCATGCAGGTACAGGAGAATGTGCTTCAAGATGCATGCCTCATTCCATCTCATTCCATTCAACGGCCTGTTAGGGATTTCAATCGAAAACCCTTTTTAGGATCTTGTTGAGTTATTCGATGCAATCAACACAAACTACCAAGCACATATGAGATTATACCAAACACACCAAAGTACACACAAATTTATTCCGGTTGGGGCTTTCGTCTTAATCCGGGGGAGAAGAAACCCAAGATGTTATTCAATTTGAGAAGATACAAGAATATTACAATTCTCACCACGACCCTCTCTCAAGCCTCACCAGCAAATACTAGTTGTTTACAATTAGAGAATCACTCAACTCTCCTTCAATGAAGTACTCTCTCTCTTTGCTCTCAATGGAGGCTAATAACAATAATATATAGAGATCTAGAGAAAACCTAATTTGATATCTTGATACAATATCCTTTGGATATTCTTGAAAAGATAACCCTACGATAAGAGCCGTCAGATCTGACTTGTAGAGCAAGTTGGGTTTCTTACGAATCACCAAGATCCGACCCAAATAATCCATCAGCGCCGCGCTCGGTCGACCGCACCACAAGGTCGGTCGACCATTCCCCTCTCGGGAACTTCTGCAGAGTTGGGCGGCGACCGCACCCTATGTACGGTCGACCGTAACTCCACCTGCTGCTGCTGCTAACTATTTTCCTTGCTTCCACTTCGTCTCCGATCGTCTCGATTCCTCCATCGTCTTATTGTCTTCTTATCCAACATAGTATGCAAGACATAAACCCAACAATCTCCACCTTGGATTGCATACTCATGAATCCACACCTGTGTGATTTAAAACCTTCTAGACTCTTTTCCTTTTCTTCTTGCAAACAACTCGTTTCAATGGCTTCATCTGCTAGTTGAATCTATCTCCACCTATTTTTTTCTCGCTGTATGCCCCCCTCAAGGGCACACCCCTGTAGATGTAATCATGGAGGTGCTACCCTCCACACGAACTCCATCTACCTCAAGGCTCTCTCCACCTTCCGACTATATTCGAACATCGCAGTCTTACTCGGATGATTCTAGTGACGGCATACTAGATGGTGCTTTAGGAACAATGGGCTTCAAACCACTTGGCCAAGGTTTCTTGTTCCTCCAAAGCTGGTAGAGTTTGTGCTGATCCTGCTCAATCCCCCTCTCACTCTTCATCACCTTGCGATAACTTTTCCAAACTGAACGAACTCCACTGGATCTGTGTACCTGCAGTCCCGAACTTCTAGAGTTTTCATGGAAATAAAGCTCCGCTTCATCAAAGGAAAATACATGTCCTTTTCTAGTGTATGTCCCCTTCCGTTTATCATCTTCGACTCATTAGTTTTCTCACCCCTTACTTCACAAGTCTTGTCAATCTTCGTTCCCACACAACAACATGAGGCAAACTTGTAAGTAGAAACCATTACTTTACAAATCTTATCAATATTCGTTCCCACACAATGATATGATGCAAATTTGCAAGTAGAAACCATCTCCCTCTCGGAGCAAACCAGAGAAGAACTAACCGAATCAAAAGAATAACCAAAATTCACATCTAAAGAACTTAAAACAAAAGCACTGTTTAAGCCATCACCTGATTCAGCACACTGAATTTGGCACCCCTTTAACTCAACCGCTTGCAACAGTCTCTCATGTAATGCTCAATCCCTTTGCATTGGTGGCCTCGGACCTTACCCCTACATACACTTTCCCTCCAATCAAAGTACAATCCACCTCCAAGCAACTCACAGAAGTTGATACCGATTTCTGACTCTCCTTCCTAAGTGCATCCTCCTCCAACTCCTTGATCATACCTGCTATGAAAAACTTCTCCTTGGTAGATTCCTCATCTAGTACGGTTATTATGTTGGAAGGATTTGGTGGTGAATGTATCGAGTTGGAAACCTTTAGATCATCTGTGTTGAACGCCCTCAGTTCAGATAACTCCATATTGAACTCCATTTCATGATCTAGAAGAGCGGTACTTTCCTTCATTGAGAAATTCCACAACTTTCTTAGCTGTTACATCCGACCCTGTGATGACGATCCCGAGTAGTCAGTTCTAAATCTTGCCCAAAGACTCGTCGTGCTTCTCCTATACCTGACTTCGCTCGTCGATGACAACAGGATTAAACCCAAGGCTTCTGAACATATCTTCTTCCACCTCTCTTGTTTTGTACCGATTGGTCTCCCTTTATCTCCTTCTAGGATTAGATCCAAGTTCTGTTGAACCGATGCTTCATGCATGTCCACCTTCAAGAGATCAAAGTTGATCTTCCCTTTGAACTGCTTGATCTTCGTGATTTGATCTGCCATCATCTCCAAAGAACTCGAACAAACTCTTGAACCCGAAGCTCTGACACCAATTGTTAGGGATTTCAACCGAAAACCCCTCTTAGGATCTTGTTGAGTTATTCAATGCAATCAACACAAACTACCAAGCACATATGAGATCATACCAAACACACCAAAGCACACACAAATTTGTTCCGGTTGGGGCTTTCGCATTAATCCGGGGGAGAAGAAACCCAAGATGTTATTCAACTAGAGAAGATACAAGAATATTACAATTCTTATCACGACCCTCTATCAAGCCTCACCAGCAAGTACTAGTTATTTACAATTAGAGAATCACTCAATCTCTCCTTTAATGAAGTACTCTCTCTCTTGGCTCTCAATGGAGGCCAATAACAACAATACATAGAGATCTAGAGAAAACCTAGTTTGATATCTTGATACAATAGCTTTTGGATATTCCTGAAGAGATAACCCTACGATAAGAGCCGTCAGATCTGACTTGAAGAGTAAGTTGGGGTTCTCACTAATCACCAAGATCCGACCCAAATAACCCATCAGCGCCGCGCGCGGTCGATCGTACCACAAGGTCGGTTGACCGTCCCCGGTCCCCCTCTCGGGAACTTCTGCAGAGTTGGGTGGTCGACCGCATCCCATGTACGGTCGACCGCAACTCCACCTGCTGCTGCTGCTAACTATTTCCCTTACTTTCACTCCGTCTCCGATCGTCTCGATTCCTCCATCGTCTCATCGTCTTCTTATCTAACATAGTATGCAAGACAAAAGCCCAACACGGCCACCACAGTCTGCTATAGAAAAACTCAACCTAGATACCCGGATAGAGGATACCACCTTCCCTATCAGGTATGCTTTGTCTAGTTCCTGTGTGCGGAATTAATTTTTTCAGCTTCCTGCCATTTTTTATGAGACTGGTTGAATCATCAACTTGTTTTTAATTCTGTTCTTTATCCATTCATGTCATGATCTTCCAGGTTGGTGCTTGGAGCAAGTACACGATGGTTGACCTGCTACTGTTAAGAAAACATAGGGGATTCTAGTAACTGGAAGTGGGTTCATCAGTTGATAATTATGCTTTTGATTAGATTTAAAATTATGACTAATACTGAATTCAAGCATTAGACAAAGGAACCTTTAACTGCTCCTCAGTATGGTAAAGTCATGTTATTATTTTGATTCTAAATTTGAGCCAACCTGTCTTCAAGCTGCACCTTAGCATCACATTTTCTTTTTCTGAAAGGTCTCCTTAGTATCAATTTGCTAGATAAGCCATCATTCTTTTTTATTCTGTAATGCAAATTTATTAATAATGTTTCAACACACACACAAAAAAAAAAAAAAGGTCAACTTAACAATAGGCTTTAGAAAATTTCCGGGCTGGTACAAATCAGAGAAGGATCAAATTTGGCAGTTGAATGCATTTTCTATTTACACACCTGCAATTGTATATATCAACTTGATCTTCGAAGGTTTGACATTCTGGATTTTGTGCATGACATTGATGACAACAGTTACTAATAGTTTAGAAGGGAGCTGATTTGGGATGAATTTAAAACCTTCTGCAAGAAGCCCAAATCCCCAGGATTTCAAAATTGGGCCAACCGAAAGCCCAAGCTAGTATAAGATGTGGCGAGCTCGCTTTGGTTACTTGCAAACTATGCGTGAATCCAAGTTGTTACGTGCAAGTTGAATTTCAAGCAATGATAACTATTAAGTTACAATTACACACTTGCATATGCAAAGGGGCTTGCTATCTGTGAGACATGCACTTGCCACAGGCTAACAAAACAACCACAATAGAATATGGACATGAAATGTCACGAACAGGCTTTGTTAGAGCATCCACAGTCGTTTGCTATATACCCAAAATTTGGAAAATATAGAAAAAATCGAGCTGCAGTCGTTGTCTAAAAACCCAAAATTTGGGTATACGATGAACAGTCGCGTGCCAAATATAGCAGACGATTTGGCTATTTCCAAAATATAGAGGACGCAAGATTATCAACCGTCCGTCCTAATTGACGGAAGATAATCCTCCGTTTCGTACGAAAAGTACGTTCGTCAATGATTAACCATTTTTTCTAAAAAAAAAAAACAAAAAAAAAATTCAACAGACGGGTGATAATCAACCGTCCGTTCAAAATGACGGTGCATATTTAACCGTCTGTGCGTTTTTTTTTTTAAAAAAAAAGCCTTAAACAGGGACGGCATATAACACACCGTGCGTCCTAATTAACGGTTCATTATGAACCGTCCCAGTTCTTTTTTTGTTTTTTTGTTTTTTTTTTTTTGTCGTTTAGTGCATTAAAATAAAAAAATAAAAAAAAAAGTCAAAAAAAGTACACGTCACCACACAAATAACGGTGCATTATGAACCGTCCCAGGCCTCTTTTTGATTTTTTTTTTTTTTTTTTTTTAATTATTTTTTGTCTTCTAGTGCATTAAAAAAAAAAACAAAAAAAAAAAAAAATTGGAACGGACGATTATACTCCGTCATTCTTAATGGACGGATAATAATCTTCCGTCCGGCTATATTTTAGCTTTCAACGACTGTGACAACATTCTTTTTTTCCTATTTTCCAATTGCCAAATATCCAAAATTTGGCTTCAACGACTGTGGATGCTCTTACGCACAACCTCACACAAAGCTCTAATTTATGCTGTGATGAATAGATGACACACTTGCATATGCAAAGGGGCTTGCTATCTGTGAGACATGCACTTGCCACAGGCTAACAAAACAACCACAATAGAATATGGACATGAAATGTCACGAACAGGCTTTGTTACGCACAACCTCACACAAAGCTCTAATTTATGCTGTGATGAATAGATGCATATTTTAATTGGAAATATTGTGAAACAGATTCACAGTAGGAACGGAAGAAGAAAAAACTAAGTTTCCACATACGATCAACATAATGCTCGAATAGGACTCAGTCATATTTTTTCAGCTAATCGCACACTGTATACACAATTATGAAATCTTTATTACTAAAGGCCCTGTTATTGAAGTTATTATATTGTTCTCCTCGTCACAGAACAATGGATGAGATAGGTTTGCAAGCTGATCTCTTTTCCTGGGTCATAAACCCACCTTGTGATGTTAATTGTTAAATACAAGCACATATCAGCAGCAGCTTCCCCAATGAGATCAAAGACCCGAGATGATGATTGATGCTGCAAGTGCACGCTTTTCAAGAAACATAGAGGGGTTCCGGGTCAGTTTTCCTTCTGAGCCTGGTATAACAGGTTCGACAAATACAGAGGAATGCTGAAGCTCAGCAGGTTTCAGAGAAAAAATTGCGAGCGTATTTGAGGTCCAGGAGTTTGATGATAAGGAGATCGAAATCGGACCGACGATCGACTGATAGCCAGCACAGCCTTTTATGATCATAGATACCCACCACTCTAGGGTTTGTTGGGAAGATATGTTGTATTTCTTTGCGGCTGCTCTATGTTTCTTTTGTCCCACCCACTATGTTCTGGGTGGAGTTTATGTATTTTGTTTTGATTGTAGAACTTTATAGTGGGCTCAGTACTCTGAATTTGTTTCGTTAATATCTTATTAATGAAACAAGGTGGCCAGACTCTACCTTTTCTTTAAAAAAATAATAATAATAAAATAAAATAAAATGCAGAGGAATGAGTCAGTGCTTTCTGCAATATTAACAGGCTGCTACACTTCAATTAAGCAGGCAATAAGTTACCTGAGTTTTTTTTAGTGTTTTTTTTTTTTTTTTTTTTTAAATTTTATTTTAACATTGACTAGAATTCATTTGCCATAGTGTGGTAATGCTAACTAGTGTTATCTCTCAGCGGATATTTTTGATCAAATATATGATACATCTGTTTCTCTATCACATGATGCAAACATCACTGTAAAACAAGTACAGAAAGCAAAAGAATAATGATAGCATACGAAAACTGGCCCAGATTCACTCGAGCAAGTGGCATCATGCACAAGAGATATACCTCTTGAAAACAGATTTGGCAAAAAATCTTTATTATTCTTCTTGTCCTTTATTCTTTATAGTATACATCTATATATAAGGATTTCATTCTTGGAAGAGAAGAAAAGAGATTGAGAGAAGATTGAAGGGTGAGAGATTTGGGGAATCTGTTTCCTATAGATTATGAAACAGAATATACATATTAGTACATACTACATTTCAACACTCTCTCTCAAGTTGGTACATAAATATTAAACATGCCCAACTTGTCAACAAATTTCAAGAAGAGCCGACTCGAAATTGCCTTGGTCAAGATATCTGCAAGTTGATCTTCTGACTTCACTTTAGATATCTCAATGACTTTCTCAATCAATTTCTCCTTGATGAAGAATCTATCCACCTCTACATGTTTCGTCCTATCATGTTGAACTGGATTGGCGGAAATATTACATGCAGCTTGACTGTCGCAATACACCTTCATAGGTTCATTCGGACCACAGCCTAAGTCCTGCAACAAGAATTTCAGCCATAAAACTTCCGTTATACATAGAGCTACTCCGCAATACTCAGCCTCTGCACTAGAGCGTGTAACAACATTCTGTTTCTTGTTTCTCCATGTAACTACATTTCCTCCAACAAAGGTGAAGTATCCTAAAGTGGAGCGCCTATCAATTATAGATCCTGCCCAATCAGTATCAGTATATGTCTCAACCTTCAAGTGACCATGTTTTGCAAATAGAGCCCCTTTTCTTAGAGCAGACTTAATATATCTCAGAATTTTCATCATTTTATCCATGTGATGTTCCTGAGGTGCATACATAAACTGACTTACCACACTTAAAGCATATGATAAATCTGGTCGTGTATGCGCAAGATACATCAGTCGTCCAACCAATCTCTGATATTTTTTCTTATCACAAGGCACATGATCAGCTTCGTTGCAAAGTTTTAGTCATTCTTCTAATGGTGTACCAATCGGTTGACAAGCAGACATTTCAGTTTCCTTCAATAAATCGAGAGCATCCTTTCTTTGAGACAGAAATATATCATTTCTCGAGCGAGAAACTTCAATACCAAGAAAATATTGCAAAGAGCCAAGATCCTTCATTTCGAACTCTTGTGACAAGTAGCTCTTCAATGCCATTCTCTCCTCAGGATCATTCCCAGTTATTATAATGTCATCCACATATATAATGAGAGCAGTAATCTTACCTTCTTTCCTTTTCAGGAATAAGGTATGATCTGAATTACTCTGACAATATCCGAATGTCCTCATTGATTTTGTAAACCTTCGAAACCAAGCTCTTGGCGACTGTTTGAGACCATATAATGCCTTTCTTAATCGACACACTTTATTACTGTGTTGGACTGGTCTGTTCGACCCTGGTGGAAGATCCATATAAACCTCCTCTGTCAATTCCCATGCAAAAATGCATTCTTCACATCAAATTGCTCCAACGGTCAGTTAAGATTTGCAGTAAGTGACAGTAGGTTTCGAATAGTATTGAATTTTGCCACATGTGCGAATGTATCTTCATAATCAATTCTATACGTTTGAGTGTATCCTTTGGCAACCAGCCTTGCTTTATATCGCTTTATTGAACTATCAGGCTTATATTTCACCGTATAAATTCATCTGCATCCTACTGGCTTCTTCCCTGCTGGCAGCTCGACTATCTCCCAAGTCTCATTCTTTTTCAAGAACTTCATCTCCTCATCCATAGCTGCTTTCCACCTTGGATCAGTAAGAGCTTCCTGCACACTGTTAGGAATAGATACAGTAGATAATTAATTTACAAATGACTTATTTGATTCCGACAAGCGGTGAGTGGATACATAATTACTCATGGGATATTTGACGTTACTAGTGGGATCAGGTTCATAAATGGGTTTTGGAATACTCTATTAGTACGGTGCGGGAGTTCTCTTCTAGGAGCTTTGGATAACGATGATGATTGGTTTTGGGGTTCTGACGGTTCACTCTCACTGAAATTCGGTACTAGTTGCAATTCTTCAAAAGGGTCTTTTTCAAGAGGGTCTTCTTCCCTTGGTTGCACTTCTTCATGAGGGTCTTCCTCCCTTGATAGGTCTTCATTCAAGTGTTCGCCATTATTTGTATCCAGTTGTTCGTTATGGCTGGTAATTACTTCATCATACCCAAGAGTCTGAACTTCACTAACCCCTTCATCATATCCAAGATTCTGAACTTCACTTCGGTACTCTCCCTGAAGTTCAGTCGTAGAAGAAGAAAAATACATCTCATCTTCATGGAACACAACATCCATAGTCACAAACATTCTTTGATTTGGTGGGTGATAACACCGATACCCTTTCTTATTTTGTGTATATCCAACGAAAACACATCGGATAGCTCGAGGAGTTAACTTATTGCGTTCATGTTGATGAAGATAAACAAATGCAACACACCCAAATACACGAGGTGGCAAGTTGACGAATTTTGGTGCATTCACAGCTTTAGTTAATGCTTGAAATGGTGTAAGGAAGTTTAGAATAATAGAGGGAACTCGGTTGATTAAGTATGCAGCAGAAGCAAGGGCTTCCCTCAATTGAATGAGTGATGTTTCCATGGATAAGAGAAGCACGGACCACCTCGAGCAAGTGTCTATTTTTTCTTTCTGCAACCCCATTCTATTGAGGTGTATATGAGCATGTAGTCTGGTGAACAATGTCGTGTTCCTCCAAATATTGTTGCATATTCGAACTCAGGTACTCTCCGCCATTATCACTCATAAGAACTTGAATCTGTGGTTTATACTGAATCATAACATGCTTGTAAAATTTTTGAAACAAGCCCTAACTTCACTTTTCGACCTCATCAAATAAATCCAGGTCATACAAGTACAGTCATCAATAAATGTCACAAACCATTTGGCTCCTCCAAATATAGTGGTTTTGGATAGACCCCAAATATCAGAATGAATAATCATAAATGGAAGAGAGCTTCTACTTGGATTTGGAGGAAAAGAGACACGATGACCTTTTGCGAGTTCACACGCATCACACCGAAAGGCAGAATTATCCAACTTCAAAAATAAACTTGGAAATAATTTCTTCAAATAACCAAAAGAAGCATGCCCAAGACGTCGATGCCATAGCCAAATATCTTTCTTCTTCTCATCTCTGGATCCTTCCACACTTAGAGCTTGTGTCAACTTGCTTGAACTTTCAGATCCAAAATCCAGGTAATAGAGATTCTCATGTCTAACCCCATAACCAATCGTCTTGCAAGTCTGAATATCCTTAAACACACAATGTGAAGGCCAAAAAACTACAATACAATGTAAGGAGGTAGTTATTTGAGCAACAGATAATAGGTTAAAATTCAAGGATGGCACAACTAGGACAGTATCTAAGATTAGGTTGTTTGTTAGAGGTATGGTACCCTCGCCAGTATCAGTGGCAGTGTCACCATTGGCAGTGAACATAGCTGATTTGGTGGATGGTTGAAAATTTTGAACTTGTCTAGAATCAAAAGTCATATGGTCTATAGCACCCGAATCAATTATCCATGCATTATTCATAACAGAGGCAGAAATATTATATACCTTACCATCATTACCTACAGCTGTAACTAATGTAGAAGCAAGTCCAATTCTCTTCTCAGCTCCATCAATTTGTCCCATGGTAGCGGCACAAGGAAAAACAACGATTCTGATCTTCAGCAACCAATAAACAACGAATCTGATCTTCAGCAACCAATAGCAAGAGACACAACTTGGCCAGGAACATCTCCAAGTCTTCAACAAACAGCAAAACAGCAACAATCTAACACCCAAACAACAACTCCACAACGAATCAAAACACCAAACACAAGATCACTCCCTCATTCTCATAACAACAAACACACAAACCAACGGATCCCCTCTCTTCTTCTCAATAGCAACGGAGAGAGAGAGAAAGAGAGCGGCTCGACGGTAGGAAACAGCGACTGCGGTCGAGAAGTTGCAACAGCGGCGAGAGCAAGGGCGACAACGGTGGGTCGCCGGCGGTCGGGAAGCGACGCAGCGATGAGTTCGGTGAGGCTTTGGGTGTTCGACGACGACGACGAGGGGTTGAAGGTTCTTCAGTGGTTGCGGGGGACAGCGGAGAGGACGAAGACGGGGGTGACGAGGCGGATAGCGGCGTTGGAGGTCGCTAAGGTGATGGGTTTGAACAGGATGGTGAAGACTAGGGGTGGGCATCGGTCGGTATCCGACTTAATATGGACCATCCACCACCGATCCAAAGAAGATTGGTTTTTTAATTTTCTCATCCGCAACCAATCCAAACCTTAATTGGATCGGTTTCCATCCAAGCCGATTAAGCTCGGTTTGGATTGGATTTGATGGTTGGTTTGGCGTGCTACTTTTCACCTTCAACATCATTCATAATTTTGTTGAAATTTAAAAGATTAACTTCAATCAAACTTAAGAAATAACCTGCTATTTGTTATTCATAAATAAATTTAAAATGAAGATTCATAAAACCACAAGTTGTTAATAAATTTTGCACTAATTGTTTGAGATTATGACGTTTAAATAGGTGAGATAAACTACTTTTTCACTTGCGTACTTCTGTAATTTTAGTTTATTATCATAAAAGAAACATTAAATAACCATAACTAATTGATTTTCAGGTACAATAAAAAAAGATTTAGATTACATTTTCTACTTGACTTGATCAAAGTAACTACTAAATGTTATATCAATTTCATGATTCTATTAAGTTGGGACACACTGTGAATCAAGCATTTCTCAACAACATAACACAACGGATTATGGAGAATCAAAACATTAAAGGAGAACTATAGAGAACTGTTTGTATCTCCAAGAAAATGAGAAATGACTATTTTTATATTCAAAAAATTAAAGGAGAACTATATTTTTTTATGGACTTATGCATAGAGGTTCAGTCGGTTCGGTTTCATCGGTTATTTGAAAGCCTCATCCAACAACCGAACCGATCCAGTTGGTTATTGAAGATCAAGAACGGAACCAATCCAAACCCCCAATTGGTTCGGTTAAAAACCGGTCGGTTCGGGTTGGATTGGTTCGGATTGGTCGGTTTGGATAATATTTGTCCACCCCTAGTAAAGACGATGGGAAGCAGGCGAGGGCTAGGGATGGTGACTGGTGGTGTTGGGGTTGATCGGAGATGGAAGAGGACGATGGGGGCTGAGGGATCGGGGTTGACTAAGATCGGCGACGGGCTCAATGGCAGCGAGGATGGGGGTCGACGAGGAGGTTCGAGGATCGAGGTTTGATCGGGATCGGATCGGGATGGAGGCGTCAGATTCGATCGCCTCCGTCTCTTCTTCTTCTTCAATTAGTCTAGATCTTGTTAGGTTCTGATACCATGTTGAAAACAGATTTTGGGGGAAAATCTTTATTATTCTTCTTGTCCTTTATTCTTTACAGCATACATCTATATATAAGGATTACATTCTTGGAGGAGAAGAAAGGAGATTGAGAGAAGATTGAAGGGTGAGATATTTGGAGAATCTGTTTCCTATAGATTATGAAACAAAATATACATATTAGTACTTACTACATTTCAACAATACCTATGTGGATAGTTATTCTTAACCCATCAAAATTTTTCATCAACACCAGTTCAACAACAGTGAGAAATTGCTTCATAGAGAAGGGAGAAATTTCTTTTTTGAGTATCGAGAATGTCGAATTATATATATCAAAGATGAGAGTTCCCTCATTGTCAATACTAAAACCAATATATGGTTAACTGTCCATCTCTAGTAACCTCCTTTAAATTTGCCAAATAAGGAGTTGATTGTTACTGTTAATGAGAAACCTGGAGGTTTTTCAACCGGTGTTGTTGAAGGCGCGCCTTGAGGTGCAAGCAGCTCACCTTAGCCCCGGGTATGTCGTATCCAAGGCTTTTTGTGTACAGGAGGCAGCCCTCGGATGATGCAAAGTTTGGGTGATGTGGCCTGCACTAGGGGTGATGCGATGTAGTTTCCTAAGGCTCTATCAATGCGCCTGTGCCTTGACTGAGGTTCATGCATTAGACAAAGGCGCATCATATTGGATATTGAGCTTTTTAACTTTAAAAAAAGCCCAAATCCACTTGATTTTTAAAAATGTGGGTCGGGTATTTGGGTAAAATAATCCAATATACCAGGTATTTTCAGATCTTCAACGCCATTAGGATTTAGGGCTTGGAGGCAACATGAGAATGATAAGCTTGAGTTTAAGGAGGACGATGGCACCTAGGAAGAGGACATCTTGATAGATTTTGGATCGAGAGGAGAGGAAGAAGTAGATGGTAGAGTTTGGAAGCGGGATCAACAGAGCATATGATTGATGAGTATTATGGATCTTTCTTGTATGTTTGATGCTATTTAGCCTTTTGAGACATTTCTTATTTTCCATTTTTTTTTTATACTTGCTATGACCACTGAACTATTTGTCGAATTGTTGTTTCTTTTTGCCACTTTATGATATTTAACCTAGGCAGTCAAAATCGATTTTTGGAACTATTTATATATATATATATAACGATTTATCTGATTTAATCCCCGATTATTTTTCGATTAACCGATTAATCACTAATCGTTCCTAGATCGATTAGTTCCAAAAATCGATATATATATATATATATATATATATATATATATATATATATAAAATTAAAAAAAGATACATACTCATTATGTAGCAATCCTAAATCCTAACATAAATCTATTATAGATGATCAAATCGGAATATATAATTATAGAGAAAAAGAAGAGAATACTTGATTTGAACTGAGTTTGGATTCAGGATGTGGGTCGAGTCGGGTTGGGTTGGGTTTGCTGGTCGGTACCATCAAATAAAAACAATCGGGGAGGAGCAGCATGAGCAACAAGAGTAAGAGGTACAGCAAATGCGGGTCGGGTCAAGTATGCGACGTCGCATGGGGAGCAACAACGGATCGGGTTTGAGTTTGCTCGAGGACCAGAAGGGATTTGGATTTCGGATATGGATTTGAGTTTGGGTCGGATTGAGCTCAAATAATGCAAATGAGCATATGAAAATTTGAGGAGATTTAATTGGTTAATTAACCATTTAAAATCGGCTGATTAACGACTAATCGTCCGATTATACCCGATTAAATCGCTAACTGTTGAAATATTATAAATCGCTTAGGCTCTGATTAGCGATTAATCGGAAATTAATCGGGTGTAATCGGAGAGTTTAATTGCTTAGCATTTAACAAGTGTTAATGGTGAATGATTAATATTTTTGAAATTTTTGTTGATTTAGTTTTATGTTAATAACTCGGAACTTATTATAATGTTACATATTTTGTATTTTCTAGATTGCTTTGCTATTTTGCTAATGTGTTGTAGGTTTACGAATTTAGAGTGATATTTCCTTATGCAATTTGTAATAAGATCAAGCAAATAAGTTTGTGGCCTTTTAACTTGCATTTATTCTTACTATTGAATTTATGATAGTGTGATATACTTTGTTGTTATTTAGGGTTTATAATCTTAGGAATTCTTAAAAAATAAAATAAAAAATAAAAATAAAAAATAGCGTGCCTCAATTTAGTGAGGCTCGTGCCTTGTGCCTCGTAATTTTTTAGATTTTGAAATTGCCTTACGCCTTTGACTACACTCATTTCAACTTCAATTTTTTTTTTTTTATATATAAATAGCCTCAACGTTAGTATGGCTAAAGGTATACTTGATAACTGTACTTACCTCCCATCATCTTAACGTGCTTCCTATCCAAGAAAGCCCTGAAGGCTTAACGCCTAGTTGTTTCATCCCCATATTTTCTTATTTTGTATATGGAATTTGGGATTTCACGACTCAGTCGGTGTAGCACGTACATATATAGAACCTTAGGCCTATCTAATTGGTAATAGCTAGCTCATGTAATTCTATGAGGTTTGTAAAGCTCGGCCAAAAGTTATAGTGCTTTCAATATGTTAAAATCAATAGTAACTTCATAGAAGCAAACTTGCATGTTGAGTGATTTTCCTGTCACATGGTATCCACAATCATGTACAAGCCAGTAGAGCATGTTGCCTTTCTCCTAGCACAAGTTGATTCTAAGAGGGAAAAATGGTGCAATACATAGTACACAACATTTAATGTTCTCCACAGGTTTTTTGATGTAAGCGGATAGAGTCTAAAGACTCCAGCCAGATCAAAAATTATATTAAAATAAAGCAACTGTACAATAACAAGATGAGAGTTTTACGAAATGTAAAACCAGCGCCTGAAAATGCCGAGAAAAATACAAAGCTAACGACTAAAAACACAGCTAATTAGCGAGCAACACGCTGACAATCAAGAGCGAAGACTGGAACAATCCGACGGGAGATGAAGCGAGCGACAGCGATCCAGGCTTCAGACCGCTAAGGCGTCTCTCAGAATCACAAAATATACCACCCTGAGCGCGACTGGCACAGGGATGACAAGCCAATCGGACACGTGCGACTACCATGTAAGAAAAACTGCCTTGCCATAAAAAATGAAGCTCGCGGCTAAGGCACAGCGAACTGCACAGCACTAGGAAGGGAAACGCCGCACTCGGGAACCCGCCCAAGAAGACGCGCAATCGATGCACAGGCGCAAAAACACAACCACAGAAACAGCAGCGCAATAAGAAAAACAATAACAGATTGCACTCTCATGGGGATCCACTAAATGGCCGGACACAATCAGTAACAGCATGGGCGCACGGTCATGGGGATCCACGAAATGGCCGGAAACAACCAAGATGAGCGGCCTAACCAAGCATCCAAACAATCTCACACAAAACAGGACATAACCAGCATCAGCATAGAAATGTAACAGAGAGAGAGGATAGCCACCCTAAATACCAGTTACAATCCATACAAATACCATTAAAAACATAAACAGGGTAAGGGCAGACAAAGAAAAAGTTGAGAACTGAACATGCTCTGAGACTGAACATCCCCAAAAAACAGCCTATCTAGTTGTGTCCAGTCCAAAGCAAAGAGAACAGATAAACTACAACAAAAGGTTCCCAAAAGACAAACCAAGCCAACGCCCAAACACCTGTGCAAAAGAGCTCAGAAGAGCAAGAGAACCATGCAAGAGACTGTGTCAACAGAGATGTGTCAACAGAGACCAGGGATCAGCCCAGCGGAGGAGAGAAAAGCCAGGAGATTAAACCTGCGAAGATACAAGATAATCAAATTATAATCATTGGAAATCATAAAGCATTGAGTCTGGAAAGAACAATCAAAGATTCATCTAAACGATGACTATAAAAGGCAACTCTGTCTTCGGCCTTAACTTTCGAAGACCAAAATTTAAACAGAAAAATGAATTCTTCTATCAAAGTAAAGATAGGGGACGCTTTGTGCGAAAAGAGCCTACGATTTCTTTCCAACCAAACAATCCAAATGATGATATGAAACGAAAGGTTCCATCCTTTGCAAAACCTCGGGAGCGAGGGAGGAGACTTCCAACAAGGGATCAAATTGGAAGGCAAGGATGGACTCCCCCAAGCTAAGGCAACGATCTTCCAAAGGGGAACGATGAACGAGCAGCACACAAAAAGATGATTACCATCTTCGGAGCCTTCCGAGCATAAGGGACAGAGTTGTCCCCACGCTAGGTTTCTTTTGTTAAGAACCTCGACAGTGAGTAATTTGTTATTGAGAGCCAGCCAAAAGTTGATCTTAACCTTGAGGGGAGCGCAGGAATTCCAGATGAAACAAGCCGAAGGGGATTTGATTCTGCGGCAGTTGAGGAAATTATAAAATGATTTAACAGTGAAACACCCAGATGCGCTCCATCACCAAGCGATATCTTCCAGAGGTTGCCACTCGAACAGATTAAGGGAATCAATAAGATCTTGAAGGTCAGAGACTAAAGGGGGGGACAACTCGATCGAGAAAGGAACGATCCAAATCCTATTGGATTCAAACCAGATAAAGGATTCAGCTACAGTGGCATCAGGGAGGGATGCCAATCTGAAAAGATGGGGATAGGCAGAGGACAGCTTGGTATTACCTATCCAGAGATCTGTCCAGAATTTGGTCCTAGAACCATCAGCACATAACCGATAAATACCACTTTGAAAAGCGGCAGCGACCTTCCAGACTCCTTTCCAGAAAGGGGAAGCCAACCGGTGGGTTGGAGAATGGAAATCCCACCAGGGAGTGGAGGAGAAATAATATCCTTTGATACACCGAACCCAGGATATGTGATGAGATTTATGGAATCTCCAGAGCCATTTGCCTAAGAGGGCGATGTTATGGGCCCGAAGATTTAAAACACCCAAACCCCCGTTGGCCTTGGAGGAACAGATGGTGTTCCAATGACAAAGGTGAGAGCCTTGCTTAAAAGGGGCCGCTCCAGTCCAGAAGAAATTACTTCTGATTTGGTCGATCCTCTTGAGGACCCAGGAGGGAATGAAAAAGAAAGACATCATATAGAGCGGGATAGCAGAGAGGACAGAGTTAAGAAGAACTAATCTCCCTCCGCGAGAGAGCATTTTACCTGACCAGACATTAAGCATGGACTCAATTTTATCAATGAAAGGGAACCAGTCAGATCTGTGTAACTTGTCCCATCTCAGGGGAATACCCAAATAGGTGATGGGGAAAGAAGCTGTGGGACAGTTAAAAAATTGTGAGACCTCAGATTGACGAGAGGAGTTACCGCCCAACCAAAGCACTGAAGATTTGTTAAAATTGATGGAGAGGCCCGAAGCCATCTCAAAGCAATAAAGCAGTAGCTTAAGGTTGCGCAAGGAGGAGCGATTCGGTTTGGTGAAAATAATAGTATCATCTGCGTACTGCAAGTTGAGGATACCGTCAAAATGTTGAGAGCGCCCCAAACCATCGATGGCCTGAGCTTCCCGAGCGTTGCGGAGCAACTTGCTGAAAACATCTGCGACCAGAGAAAACAGGAGGGATGAAAGCGGGTCTCCTTGGCGGAGTCCACACTTGATCTTAAATTTATGACCCTCAGAACCATTGATAAGGATGGAAGAAGTACCAGCGAACAAACTGGATTTGATCACGCTATCCATTTCGGACCGAATCCTCGATGCAGAAGAATATCGAGAAGAAAGTCCCAACTGACATTATCATAGGCTTTTTGAAAATCCAGCTTAAGGAGGATACCTTCCAGTTTGGAATGGTGACAAAGGGAAATGATCTCTTGAGCGGATGCTACGCTATCAAGAATAAAACGGTCTTTGATAAAACCGGATTGAGCCGGGTCAATAAGAGGCGGAATGACCGCGCTGAGCCTAGCGGCAAGAATTTTCATAATGATTTTGAACGTGGTGTTAATAAGGCTTATGGGTCTAAAGTCTTTCAACACATTGGCACCCGCCAATTTCGGAATGAGAACTATGTGAGCATAGTTGATGCGATCAAAGGAAAACGAGCCCTGATGCAGGTCCTGAAAAAGGTTGTACAGATCATCCTTAAGCCAGGACCAGAACTTTTGAAAGAAAAAAGTCGGGAAACCATCCGGTCCAGGCGCTGAGTCACTTTTTAAAGCAAACACAGTCGATTTGATCTCTTCCATGGAGAAGGGAGCCTCTAGAGAGGAAAGGTCATTGGAATGGGACCCATAGAGTTGCTGCCAGTCCAGCGAGATCAAGCGAGGTTTTGGAGAACCGATAAGGTTTTTATAGAAAGAAAGAAAAGCATGGTGGATTTCAGTTTCTGAGTGCAGGACCATCCCATTATCATGGATCTCCGAGATGTGATTGCAACGCTGTCTGTGATACGCATAATGATGGAAGAAGGCGGTGTTGCCATCTCCTTCCTTCAGCCAATTGACTCTGGCTCTTTGAACCCATTTCGTGTGTTCCTGAAGAAGGATATCGGCATACTCGCGCTTGCAAGCTAGGCGCTCGGCGCGAGCGTTATCCGACAAGGGAACTCGCTCCTCCATAGATTCGAGGGCTTCAATGGTAGCAAGAAGAAAATTTTTTAGGAAATTAGTGTTGGATTGCCTTTCACGACGCCAAATCTTACAGCCATATTTGATGGCGTGAAGCTTAAGTAGCAGATTGCCAAGACCGACAGACCCAGAGATCGAAGCGAGACATTCCTCGACCAGTTTAACGAAGATCTGGTCTTGGAGCCAAAATTTTTCGAAGCGGAATAGGTGGTGGTGAGGGAAGTGAAAGTTGGAGTAAAGAGCTATGGAGACGTGGTCAGAAGAAGGGTTGGGTAATGCCTTCGCAAACGAATTGTGAAATTTGGAGAACCAAGAGGGAAATACAAGGAAGCGGTCTAGTTTGGCCAAGGAGGGGAGCAGATGTTGATTCGACCAAGTGAAAGATCTCCCGTTGATAGGGATGTCTATTAATTGAAGATCCCTGATGCAATCATTGAAGATGCAGGATTGGGAAAAGGAGGTTACCGGGTTCGATCTTTCAGATGCGAACCTAGTAACGTTGAAATCTCCGCAAAGAAAGCATAGCCCTAGAACGGAATTATGTAATGATTGGAATTCCGTCCAAAAGAGAGGCCGACGCTGAGCGGTAGAAGGACCGTAAACCGAAATAACCGTCAAAGCACAATTGAGAAGTTTCCAGTGAAGTTGGACGATCAAGAAGAAATTAAGACGGTGAACCGAAATTAAAGAAAAAACCGAGTCTTTAAAACCCAGGAGAATACCGCCCTTGGATCCAATAGCATCTAGCGAGATCCAAGAAGCTATGGAGGATCCTCCTAAACTTTGAAAGAGCCGAGGGGTGGGAGATTCGACCTTCGATTCTTGGATAGAAATGATATCACAATGGGATGAGGAAATAAGGTCAAAAATTGCTCGTTTTTTTCACGGGGCAATTGAGACCCCGGATATTCCATGAGATACTAATCATAAGAGTCACGGTGCTCCTGGACTCTGATACACTCGTTTTTCCTAAGAATATTAATAGGAACAGACGCGTCCGAAGCAAAGTTGAAACCCAAGGACTAGGCAAGGGACTTCATCTCGAGATCCGACAATGAGGCGAATTGAGGATGAAAGATAGAACCTAAAGGAGCAGTTGGGGGAGAAACTAGGGGATGAGGAGAGCTCGGTGATTCGAGATGCCTGGATGACGCAAGCGATCGCTTCGCCCACAGACGTGCGCTGGAACGAATCAAACGATTGGAGGTACGACCAGGCGAAGCGGACAGCCGATGCGATGCAAGCATCAGTTCAGAAGAAGGAGAGGAGGGAGATAAGTCCCTGTCCTTGAATGGACTAAAAGACGGTTCGTCAATAGAGGAGTCCTCAGCCAGAGAACAAGTCTCAGAGACTCGCTGAAGGGTAATGACGGGGAGGGTACCGGAAGGTTGGGCCTTTCGGTACCCTCGACACCGGTCGACCAAGTCAGGCGAAAGACTCGGACGGGAGAAAGAGAAAGATGAGAGTTGGCGCATGGCCCAAAAGAGCCCAACAGGCACAACCCCTAAGGCTGGAATCACACAATCCAGGGCGCAGGGAAGCGCACTAAAATCGACCACAATACTGTAATAAAGTTTATAAGAAACAAACAACGAAGAATGCGATACCTGTTTGGAGGACTTCGCCAGCTCAAGATCAGCCACTTCGTCTTGCAGCAAATCATCCTGATCCACCCAGCCTAGATCTTTGGAGGGGTGGAGAGACTTGGCTGGAATCGAGAGCAGAGGAGACGGGGGCGAGCTGGTAGTAGGGAAGTGCGCTAGCTGTTGAAATCGCTCCCAATCAGAAGCGAAAGATGGGTTTACCTCCCAAGCAGGCCACTGATCAGACTTCGGGGGAGCGGAGGGAGGAGCCTGAGAGCAGTGAACAGACGCCGAAGTCTGAGATAGAACCAGCGGGGTGGGAGGCAGAGGAACCAAAGACGATGACTGAGTTAAGTTCTTCGACTGCTGCTGAGACGCACGGTTCGGGTTGATCCATACCAGGTTCAGCACCTTAGATGGAGAGATCTTTGGTACCGTGGGCCCCGAGACAGGCTTACGAGGCAGTGGGAAGACCTGCCTCGCAGGGGGCTTAGGAACCTGCTTCCCAAGAGAGTGCCCTGGCTTGGACACGGAGGAAGAACCTGGGTGAAACACCGAGGGGGGATCGGGGCAAAATACAGGCTTGGGGGACCCCGACGGGGGACTCGCCTCATGATACTGAACAGAAACGTCGAAGGAAGTGATACCGTCGTTCAGATAGTAAGCCTCAATGCGTGCCTTAGGAGAAGGGCAACGGAACAAAGCCTCGACCTGAAGACTGCCAGAAGCAAGACGAGCACACGAAGAGATGCTAATGATCTCTCCTATACATTTGGCGAAGGGAGCGACTAGTCTCAACGAGTCACAGAATGGGGGAAGCCCCACGAGGGAAACTTTGATAGGCATTGGGTCCAAGGTCGGTGAGGGGGAGCTAATCGGGACCCATTTGCGAATGGAAAGGGAAATGGCGATGATAGCTAGAGAAGAGTTGACGCAAAGTTCTTCGAGAATTTTGGGAGAGGGGCACTGAATGACGGCGTCACCGTTAGAGCAAGAATATAGTACCCAATCCCACTCTCCGATGTTACAAGAATTGCAAAGAAACGAGTTGAGGGTGTAGAAGGGGATCGAACCTCCGAGGAAGGAGATGGCTCCGTAATTACAGAACAGCTTCAATCTATCAGTAAGTTCCGTATCTGATAAATAAACCTGAGTCATAACCGGCTTAACCGGCGAGAGGGAAGGCACCACCAATTCGTTAGAAACAGAAGTAGCGGGGGCGGCCAGACGAGAGGAAGTTGGGGGGGTGGGGAGGAGAGGCAATCTAGCCGAAACTCTCTTTTTCTTCGACTTAGAAGAGGGAAGGTCGGCCAATTTCCTCTGCAGAGCGGGGAAGTCGAGGGCATCTAGAACTGAGTCAGCTATCGGAACCCCCACCGAAAGCCCCAAGAGTTTTTGGAGGGCAAAACATCGGTGACGAGCATGCCCCTCCTTAAGACAGAACAAACATTTCATCTTGGAAACACAAGAAATCTTCGAAAGTCCCGGTTGGAGACACCGGAAGCAAGTGAAGGGAAAGGGGGAAGAATAAGATAGGGACGAAGAGGAAGATGAAGAGATAGTGCGGGAGAAAGGGCGGGAGTGCCTTGGAAAAGAAGCCTCTGGATAATGAGTACGAAATGGCCTAAAAGGCCGGGAGTCAAACGCCCCAGACCCCACGGCAGGCCCAAAAGGCCCTTGATAACAAGAAACACTTTTTTTTATTTTTTCCTTATTTTTTCTTTTAACAACTTCGACCCATGAGTATTCCATGGGCCCAAAGCAGAAACGGCCCACTAAGAGCAGAGCAGAAAATAATGGCTCCCTACCGGCAAAGAGACAGCCGTCTCCCGAAGAACTCCTGAGAGAGGAGATGGATAGCGCTGAGAACTACGCACTACTGAAGAACAAGAGAAACGGCTGAGTAAAGCTGCCCTGTAGAAGGCAAATAATAGGGGGATGCAAGCTAACGCTGTGCAATGAAACTGGGGAAAGAGAAATACCGAGTGGGAGAAATAGATCTCCTGAAAGAAAGTAAACCAAGTAGAGTAAGACTGGGATAGGCAACCGCAATAGTGCTCCAATCTCAACACTTAGAGAAAATCAACTAGATCGGAATGAAGGAGCGAGCCTTCAGCAATTAGAGTCAAGAAAAGTGGCCCAAAAATCAGGGCAATAACAACAACGGAAGATTGGTTAGAAGGAAGGCGGCAACCAATCAACCCCAACTCACTCAAAAAGAGGAGAAGAAACGATGATACAATCACCACGCCAAAACCAAGCTAAAGAGGGTAATGCAAAACTTACAGTGATCGGATGCTTTGGGGCTTACCAATGACTGGACGCCGGCGACTAGACCACCACCCGCTCCACCGCGAGTACCAGCAGGTCCAAGAGACACTTGAGACCTCAAATCTGCAAAAACCGAAACCCAGAGATGTCAAGGAGGCGCGGAGAGCTCCGATCAACCGGAGAGGGACTGAGGACTCGCTGAAGGACGCTGACGCCAAGCTGAAGGCTACACCAGCCAGGGAGACGGATGCAACAATCGGCCACACGAACGAGATCCCGAAAAGAAGAGGACATCCTGAAAAAGGAAGGCGAACTGGTGGATTGAAAACCAACGAACGAAGGGGAGAAACGAAAATGGTATGGAGAAGAGGGGAGGCCAAAGAGAAATAATGAAGGGCGAAAGAGGTGAAGTAGAATAGAATCGCCGGATCTGAGAGGAGAAGATATTGGGATCGCCGGATCTGAAGTAGAAATAATGTTCTCCACAGGTTGAAGGAAGACATTGGAAAGGGGAAAAGGAAAAGAAGCATGTTTATTAAACAACAAAAGGATGTAACTAAAGGAATCCTCTTTTACAAAGTCCTAAAGAGATACAGTCTCGAGCACAACCCCAAGGTGCAAAGATCATTTCATAACCTTAAAAAATGATCCTTGAGAAAAGAACAACAAAGCTTTTTTCCTAACTAGTTGGGGTCGGCTACATGAATCCTGGTTTTCCATTCTGCTCGATTTAGCACAATATTTTCTATAAGGCCACAAACTATCATATATTTTCTCACAGTTTTCACCAAAGTATGTTTAGGTCTTCCTCTACCCCTAAATCGACTATCAATATTTATCAAATCACTATTTCTAACAGGAGTACTACTAGATCTACGTGTGACATGTCAAAATCACCTGAGGCGATCCTTGAGAAAAGAACAAATTCTCTAAAATTAACTATAATTAAATTTGAATAATTCTAAACCCATCTAAACTATCGCCCAAGTTCTGGCTAGAGGAAGTCACGGGCGTATATGGTAGGCTGTAAGTTTTGCCTTGATCTTAAATTTGACGTTAGGATAATATGATGGTGATCCATAGTAAAGGAGGATCTGTTGACTAACTCATCTTGATTTTGAATTTCAATGTGATATCGAATGGATGCAGAACAATTATATAGAAGCATGGTTTACTATGTCACGATGGAGAATTCAGCATCAAGCATGCACACGACATTATTAATTGATTAAGGTTTTAACAATCAGCTTTGGCAAATGATTTGGAAGTAGTGGCATTTGAATTATGTAAAGATTTGATGGTTAAGTCTATTCACTGGACCATCCGGATAGAAGTTCCAAGAAATAAAGATGCATGAGAATTAGCAATAGAGTGACAATGGAAACAAGAGAAAATAATGTTAGGATTTGTGGATCCAATACACAACCACAACAGTTTGAAGAAGGAGAAGACACGAGGCGGCAAAGTGACAGAAGCACAACAACAAGCAGAACAAATTTGACAGTCGACTGTCATCCCTGTTGAATTGACAGAAGACCGACGAGTGCAGTCGACCGGGTTTTCTCTCTGTTTTGTTTGAGTCTCATTGCAGTCGACAGTGGAGTGGAGCAATCGACCACAACGGTGCATATGTTATATTAACGGGTCACGACTATGAATCTGTTTTGAACCGATTTGTGTTTATCTTTTAGGGTTTACTTGCGGCTATAAATATAGATGTAAATCCTACGGTTTGAGTATGCAAAGTGTCGTCAAAGGTGAGAGATATTAGAGATATCTCATTGTATTTTTGTATTTCTTGAGTAAGAAGTATTGATTATCTCTGCATATATCGTTTTGTTATTGTGTTGGTGAGATCTTGAGTTTGTGGTGAAATCTTATTATTGGTGCAACAAAGTCTTTGTGGGTGTTGTGGGCATTACAAAGTAGTATCAGAGCTTAGGATTTCGTGATGGCCGATGGCAAGTCCAAAGTCGAGAGATTCGATGGAAGCGATTTCACGATGTGGAAGATCCAGATGGTGGTGTATCTCCGTTAAAAAGATATAGATGATCCGTTATTTGATGAGAAGACAGAAAATGCATACAAAGATGCAAAGATCTTGGCGGCATGAATCTTTTGGATCAAAAGGAGCTTGGGGTGATTCAGTTAGCACCGAGTAGGAAAGCAGTATTTCACATCTTGAAGGCAAAGACTACAAAGAAGGCTATGAAGATTCTCACGGATATGTATGAGAAACCATCGACATCGAATCAAATTCTTCACTTGAAGAAATTGGTTAATATGAAGTTGAAAGAAAGTGGTTTAGTAGCGAAATAGGTGAACAATTTCTGTATGGTGTACAACTAGTTGGAAGCTTCAGGGTTGAAGTTTTCAAAGAGAGGACAGACATTGTTACTTCTATCTACATTACCCGATAATTATTGTACAGTGCAACAGACTATTATAGGGATTATGACAGATTAGACGTCTGTACAGGATGTTGTTAGCAACATCATGAGCGAGGAGGTGAAAAGGAAGAGAAACAGAGAGTTTTTATCATCATCTAGCAATTCTGCACTTTCAATTCGGAGACATGGGTGATCCAAGGAAAGTCGAAGAAAGGATCAGAGAAGTGAGTCTGATAGTGGGTCTGAAGACAAAGACGATAGCGGTGGACCTGTGTTGGTATTGCCATAAGCGGGGCCACATGATGCATAATTATAACTCTTATGAAAAAAAACAAGGACAATCAAAGCAAGCCAATGTATGGCCGAGAAAATAAATGTTAAAGAGTTATGTTTATCAGTAAGGGTGGAGCTGGGTACGTGAGATTAGTGCATTGATGCAAGTGCTTCTTTTCATTATAATTCGAGGAGGGAGGTGTTTGAAAAATACATAGAGGGTTCTTTCGGAGATGTGATCGTAGATAACAGTCAGCAATACCCTGTGATTGAAACTGAAACTGTTCGCGTAAAAGCCTGTAATAGAAAATAGATTGTCTTGCAGGAGACCAGGCATGTCCCAAATTTGGGAGAAAATCTTATCTCAATGAAAATGCTACATAGAGGCTTTGTAGACTACATTTTGTAGTGGAAAGTGGTCTATAACTGCAAGTTCATAGGTGTCAGAAAGTGGGAAGCGTAAGGGATCATTATATTTGCTCAGAGAAGATGGGTGCGTTTCTCATATAGTTGACTCTCAGTTGGAATAGATATGTAAGTCGTTTGGGGTACGATCGAGATCCTAAGAGTTATGGGCGGATGCAGAAGTTGCAAATTTAGTGGGAGTTGATGGCCATGGTGAGAAAGATTCAAGAAGAGAGCAAGAGTTTGTTGCAAAGAGGGTTCGTTATGATATGACAGAAACTTCAAGCTGCTCTTGTGATATTAAGAGCATCGATATCGATAAACAGGGTGATGTCGATGAGTGACCGAATTGGTCATCGTGGGGTTGTAAGTAGTGTTTTGCCGTCTTCGGATATTGTGGAGGTGTCTTCCATAGGCTTCAAGTGCAGATTGTGCCTTGGCTTTGAGAGCATCTGAACCATATCCGGTGTTAGCGAAAATTCTACGAATTATACTCTTATGACACGGGATCCGACACGATAAAAAGATGAGTGTTTCTCTGTTATTCATGCCTTATGCGATAAATGGTGGAGCACGTCTTTCATGAGGCTATAAGGGGTGTTTTTTTCCCTCCACGTGGTGGACAAGCGTGGGATGCTATTCTTGTGAGGGGTACTCGGTCTTTCACAAGAAGTGGAAGACTAGCATCAGTAATGTGAAAAAAATATACAATTGTTGAGAAGCTGTGTATTTGGTCCAAGTGGAAAATTGTTAGGCCTTGTAGATCCAATACACGTGCATAATAGTTTGAAGATGGAGGAGACACAAAGCGGCAAGTGACAGAAGCACAATAACAAGCAGAGGAGCAGCAGAACAGATTTGACAGTCGTTGTCATACCTAATGAATTGACAGTCGACCGACGAGGAGTGCAATCGACAGGAATCTCTCAAGTTTGTTTGAGTCTCATTGCAATCGACCATCAAGTGGAGCAGTCAACCGCAACGGTGCAGATGTTATATTAACAGTCGGGGGTTTGGAACTATTTCGGGCCGATTTGTGTTTTTTATCTTTTAGGGTTTACACAAGGCTATAAATATAGATGTAAATCCTAGAGTTTGGATATGTCGAGTGCTATCAAAGGTGAGAGAACGATTTTAGAGATACCTAGTTGTATATTTATATTTCTTGAGTAATAAGTATTGGTTATCTTTGCATATTGATTTGTTCTTGTGTTTGTGAGATTTTGCGTTTGTATTGGAATCTTGTTATTGGTGCATCAAGATCTTTGTGGGTGTTGTGGGCACTACAAATAAGTGATAAGATTTTCCGATAACTTACGATAAGTTACTGCTAAATGCAGTTTGTGATTATAAATTATATGGCTAGGTATGCAGAGACAAATGGTGACTGATGATAATTATTTTCATTAAAGTCAATCATTGTTGATGGAATTCAAAGAAAAGGAACTATGAACTTTCACATCCATGTACCACTTCCATTACTTAAACATACCTGCAAATAGTATCATTCAAAATCAAGTCAATGGTGCCTACAAATGCAAGGACAAAAATGCATAGACAGAACTAACTAGATAAATAAGATACAGATTTTTATAAGCATTGCGTCTATCACATTTATTGTAACAAGATGAAAATCTCAATATTTAACTAGAAATTCGGTAGAAAGCTCCGAACATATACTAACCAAGTATCTTTGGCCCACGTACATCCATCCGTATCCACCACATGCCAGCTTAGTGCATGCCTAGAACTGGGAGAGTTATTCTCGAAACTATTATGAGCAATAGTTAGAAATTAAATATCCGCTGGCTTGTAAAAAAGTATAGTAAGAGAAAAACTTCCACAAAATTACCTTTGATGCACAAGGTCACCATGTATAACTACCAAAGATCCTGCTTTTACTTTGAGTGGTACAAACTCTTTCTGATCATACGTTGGTGAAGAACGATCAAAGTGAACTCCATTCTCATCTCTTATAAACCTCCTCACAAGGCCATCTAAGATCAATAGGAAAATAGAAATAGAGAACATAAATTACATGACCTGTCTGTCAGTGATAACTGAACTAAGAAACAATATAAGTAGGAAAGTTGCTCTTTTATGATGCAGGAATAGCCCAAAGGCAACCATTAGTTATCCTCTAGAGAAAGCCACAAGCCAGTGCATGATGCAGGTTCCGTGTAAAGAAAAGAATTATCCTGATGCGGTACAACTTCTCCACCGATGCCTGGTTGCTGAAAAAGAAAAGATGCACTTCATATACAGTCTACACAAATATATATACAGTTATACACAAACAATCAACCTCTGGCATGTACAATTAACTACCAAAACCGAATTAATCCCTATTTGATCAATCATCACATTCAGAAGATTGTGCATTTGAAAACATGACAGCAAATGGAAAATTTCTTAGTCTAATAATTCTCACAAGCTAATGTTTGTTTACATTACTCAATGTAACAATTGAGTAAATACAGAAACATTCTTGCACACAGACTTCAATATGTTTTTCAATGCTGGGTTAAGGGAAGCCAATTAAAAGATATATCAAGTTGCATAACATAAAAAACAGATAAAATAAGCCTTTAATATCAGGTCAAAAGAAATGCAGATTTCAAACAATGCTTGGGAGTCATCATACCTTAAATATATACATAGACTGAACGACTGCAGGCCTCTTGTATCCTAATGAGAAAAACATACTAGAAACTTTCTCTGAGTAAGAGAACTTTTTGAACACAGGTTCACGTTCACGCAATGCTGCATCAGATAGTAAATTCTGTCAGTCTGCAAAATACTGATGAATCCAATTCTAACAATCAAAGCAGAATTAGTCAGACAAGTAGAACATGATTACCAACCATGGCCAACTTTATTAATAGAGAGTTTCTTTGACTGATTCAAGCTTCCATCTTCTCCAAATGCCTTCTCTGTTTAAGGTAAACAAAACCAAATTATTCCAGAAGCTAAGTGATCAAAATTATTGCAGGAGTCTTAGCTCCAAAAGAGTACAACGGTATAATAACTGATGTTGTTTGTTTTTGGATTGTGGGGGCAACAGGTTTGAGTTTTTGTAATTTGTGAAATGGAAACCATAGTACTGGGGTCGGATCGGCTCGGGGGTAGGATCCGAGAGGTAGAGGCCGGGTGCTCGGCTCGGAAGTAGGAGCAGAGAGGTAGAGGCCGGATGCTCGGTTCGGATCTGCTAGCTCGGCTCGGATCCAGTAGCTCGGCTGGTCATCTGTACCTGCACATTACCTAGAAACACCGGAAGAAGTCCCAGCAACAAGCCCTCCGACGATTTAGTCACTGAAAAGAGATTGGGCAGCTAGGGTTCAGGTAGGGAGAGATTGATTACCTTGTGAAGTGAGGAGGAGGTCTGGTATTTACAGGCAGAGGCAAACGGGTCTGGGACCTTAGCGGGCCGGGTCGGACCCGTTTGCCTGTGGGCCTAAGGTGGTAGGAGCCCGTTGGAATTCTGTTGACCTGATGATCAGGGAAGAGCGGGATTTGAGGAGATCTGATGGTCCAGGAGGGGCCATGTCATCTAACCCATATCAGGAGCCCCCACTCCTGGAGAGCTGGGTAATCCAGCCGTGGAGGAGTGATTTATCTCTGTAGGAAGAGTGGAGGGTATGTACGGCGAAAATGTGGTTTGTATCTTTCTGGAGAGGGCAGCAGGGTAAGATGAAGGGGATCCCCTAAAGATATGAGGGGCGTCCAGAGCTGAGAACAGAGGGTCGTGAGCCGAGCGTCGAGCGTCGAGCTCATATACACTCGCATGTCGGGGCCTGTTGCCTAGTCGTCGAGCGCCGAGCCTTTATGAGCTCAGGTGCCGAGGCTTGCTGTCAGGTGCCGAGTCCAGAAGCTCGTCTGTGGGAGCCAAGCGTGGCTCGGAGTTGCCACCGACCGTCGTGCCCCAAAAAAGCTCTGGGATCACTGCCGAGCGCCGAGCCCCTACGCTTGTGGGAAAATCTATAGGGTGGCTCGGAATGTCCACCGACCGTCGAGCCCCCAGCTTGTTTGTAAAAGTTGGGGGGTGGCTCGAGGTCACTGCCGAGCGCCGAGCGCCGAGCGCCGAGCCCCCATACTTGTTGGAAAAGCCCCGAGGTGGCTCGGAATTACTACCGACCGTCGAGCCCCAAGTTTGTTGTAAAAGCTAGGGGGTGGCTCGAGGTTACTGCCGAGCGCCGAGCCCCCATGCTTGTTGGAAAAGCTCTGGGGTGGCTCGGAATTGCCACCGACCGTTGAACCCCAAGCTTGTTGTAAAGCTAAGGGTGGCTTGAGGTCACTACCGAGCGTCGAGCCCTCATGCTTGTTGGAAAAGCTCTGGGGTGGCTCGGAATTGCCACCGACCGTCGAGCCCCAAACTTGTTATAAAAGTTAGGTGGTGGCTCGAGGTCACTGCCGAGCGCCGAGCACCATGTTTGTTGGAAAAGCTCTGGGGTGGCTCAAAATTGCCACCAACCGTCAAGCCCCAAGCTTGTTGTAAAGCTAGGGGATTGCTCGAGGTCACTACCGAGCGTCGAGCCCCCATGCTTGATGGAAAAGCTCTGGGGTGGCTCGGAATTGCCAGCGACCGTCAAGTCCCAAGCTTGTTGTAAAAGCTAGGAGGTAGCTCGAAGTCATTACCGAGCGCCGAGCCCACATGCTTGTTGAAAAAGCTCTGAGGTAGCTCGGAATCGCTACCGACCGTTGAGCCCCCAGCTTGTTTGTAAAAGTTGGGGGTGGCTCGAGGTCACTGCCGAGCGTCGAGCCCCCATACTTGTTGGAAAAACTACGAGGTGGCTCGGAATTGCTACCGACCGTCGAGCCCCAAGTTTGTTGTAAAAGCTAAGGGGTGGCTCGAGGTCACTGCCGAGCGCCGAGCCCCCATGTTTGTTGGAAAAGCTCTAGGGTGGCTCGGAATTGCCATAGACAGTGGAGCCCCAAGCTTGTTGTAAAGCTAGGGGGTGGCTCGAGGTCACTACCGAGCGCCGAGTCCCCATGCTTATTGGAAAAGCTTTGGGGTGGCTCGAAATTGCTACCGACCGTCGAGCCCCAAGTTTGTTGTAAAAGCAAGGGGTGGCTCGAGATCACTGCCGAGCACCGAGCCCCCATGCTTGTTGGAAAAGCTCTGGGGTGGCTCGGAATTGTCACCGACCGTTGAGCCCCAAGCCTGTTGTAAAAGCTAGGGGGTGGCTCGAGATCACTGCCAAGCGTCGAGCCCCCATGCTTGATGGAAAAGCTCTGGGGTGGCTCAGAATTGCCATCGACCGTCGAGCCCCAAGCTTGTTGTAAAGCTAGGGGGTAGCTCGAGGTCATTACCGAGCGCCGAGCCCCCACGCTTGTTGGAAAAGTCCTGGGGTGGCTCGGAATCGCTACCGAGCGCCGAGCCCCTACGCTTGTTGGAAAAGCTATGGGTGGCTCGAAATATCCGCCGTTTGTCGAGCCCCCAGCTTGTTTGTAAAAGCTGGAGGGTGGCTCGAGGTCACTGCCGAGCACCGAGCCCCCTACTTGTTGGAAAAGCCCTGGGGTAGCTCGGAATTGCTACCGACCGTCCAATCCCAAATTTATTGTAAAAGCTAAGGGGCGGCTCGAGGTCACTGCCGAGCGCCGAGCGCCGAGCCCCCATGCTTGTTGGAAATGCTCTGGGGTGGCTCGGAATTGCCACCGATGGTCGAACCCCAAGCTTGTTGTAAAAGCTAGGGGGTGGCTCGAGGTTACTGCCGAGTGCCGAGCCTCCATGTTTGTTGGAAAAGCTCTGGGGTGGCTTGGAATTGCCACCGACCATCGAGCCCCAAGCTTGTTGTAAAGCTAGGGGGTGGCTCGAGGTCACTACCGAGCGTCGAGCCCCCCTGCTTGTTGGAAAAGCTCTGGGGTGGCTCGGAATTGCTAGCGACTGTTGAGACCAAAGCTTGTCGTAAAAGCTAGGAGGTGGCTCGAGGTCACTACCGAGCGCCGAACCCCCATGCTTGCTGGAAAAGCTCTGGGGTGGCTTGGAATCGCTACCGACCGTCCGGGCTGAAGGTGATTGGGATTCGGACTCGACGTCGTGGGACCTGGACGACCGACCTAATGCGGGAGAGGGACAGTCGGACTCCACGTCCTGGGTTACGGTTCTGGATGTATCCCCCCTACAAATTCGCGAGCCGGAGACAGTAGAGTCCTCGGGCAAGGAGGTTGGGGAAGAAGAGTCTGAGGAAGGAGGCGAGATTGAGGAAGAATAGTCTGAGGAAGGAGGCGAGGTCGAGGAGGAAGAAGAGTCTGAGGAAGAAGGCGAGGAAGGAGGGGCTCTCCCCCCTCTCCCTCCTTTGTCGACATCGTCTCCGCCGAGGAAGCCTCGAACTCGTAGTAAGAAGAGGAAGTGGTGTTTGTCGGATAGTCTGGGCTCGCCGGACGAGTTCGGACCGAAACCAGGATTTGACGTCCCCTTTTCCAAGAGGGCAGGGTCGATCAGGATGTATCCTGACGATGTGGAGAGCCTTGTTCAATTCCACGTGGAGGTGTCTTCGACTAGCCGGCATCAGATAAAGATGGACAACACGTAGTGTGTGCTGAAGGCCAATTTTCTGCCCATAATAAGGGCCAGATACTTTATCCCCAAGGAGTATGAACTGATCATTCCGAGCGCCGGTATTCGCCCGACCACCAAATTGGCCCCCGACTTCTGTATATTTTCCGAGGATGCTTTTGTCTCGGGGCTAAGGTTGCCGCTGCATCCATTCATCAAGAGGGTGCTGAGGTGGGGGAAGCTGAGCCTGATGCAGTACGGCCCCAATTCATGGAAGCATCTGATCTGCTTCATTTTGAAGTGTCAGGAGAAGAAGGTCCCCCCTAAGTTGAAGTACTTCTGTGCGGTGTTAGGGGTGAGCTCGCTCGGGGACATAGAGGGCATATTCTACATGTCGCCCCGCCCTCACAAGAGGGTGATACACGGTCACCCGGACTCCATAAAGGGGTGGAAGGAGAAGTACTTCGTCATTGGGAGCGAAGTGCCTTGGGAGATCCCTACGGCCTGGAACTTCTTCAAGCCGAACTTCAAAACCCCAAGGCGGAGGGACTTGACTGAGGCGGAGTGGGCTGATGTAGACAAAATCGTGGAGGGGCACAGCATCAGTTGGCCCCGTGTGACCGAGATACACCTTGCGCGAGCCGGACTGAGCACAGCCGACCCCTGTACGTTTTTGTTTCATTCTTGTCTAACCTTCCGCTTTCGTATTAACATTTTTTCTCTTTTTTGTAGTGATGGAAACTGCCAAGCTTGAGGCGAGGAAGGCTCTGTTGGCACTGGCCCAGAAGAAAAGGGCCCAGCAGGTGGCATCGGCGGCGGGGTCGGCCCAAGAGGCGGCGAAGGTCACTTCGGAACCGCCCGCCAAGAAGTTGAAGAAAAAGCACTCGTCCCGAGAGGCGAAGGAGTCGGGGCCGAGCGCGAGTAGTCGAAAGGTTACTGAGGTCCTAAAGTCTGGGACCCCTGCCGTCCGTCCCGACGCCAGGCAGATGGTTGGCGAGGGGGGTTTAAGACCGTATGCCCCGGATTGGTCGATCAAGGAGGGAGACTCGCTGGCTGAGAGCCCGATCTCCATGGAGGTGACTGCCAAGCTCGCCACGGTGCGCGATCGGAACGTTCTGGCGACCGAGATCACGGAGACGACCCATATGAAGTGGGCTCAGGCTCAAGTGGTGGTAAGCATTGGGTTTTTCTGTCTTGTTCATTTCTTTTGTACTGGGTAATCTTCTGACTTTCCCTTCTCGACCAGGCATTGATGACCGGGGACCAGATGAGGAGGTGCCTGGAGAAAGAGGTCCATACCGAGAAGCGGAACACCGATCGGTACCTTCGAGAAGCAAAGAACGTCAAGCTCGAGCTGACGGTCGCTCAGGGGAAGGTGCAGGCCCTCCAAGCCGAGCTCGCCTCTCAACAGGACGGGCATCTTCGTGAACTGGCCGCAGCCCGGGGATAGGCGCAGGCAAAGTACGACGAGATGGAGATGGCAGCCGCGGAAGAGGTGATCAGCGCCCAAGATGAGGCGTATGACAGGGCGAAGGAGCACTTTCTGCTCCTTTACCCCGAAGCGAAGATCGACCACCTCAACTACGGGTGGGTGCCCCCGGTGCATCCACCAACCCCTGGGGAAGAGGGAGATGAGGCTCCGAGGGACCCCAACTTGGAGAAGGAGGCGGACAGTGTGGCAGTCGACGAAGAGGTGCAGATCCCCCCTCCGCAGTAGCTAAAATGCTTTCTTCCCCCTTCCTTTTTTTTCTTCCTTTTGTATTGCCAAACGCGGACTGGCCACCACCTTTTGTAAACAATTTTTGAATTAATATAATAGTGCTTTTGGCCGACCTTCTATGACTTGTGTGGATTTTTAGTGAATTGTGGTTTCCTTCTCAATTGCCAGATTAACGAGGCCCTGGGTGCCGACCTCAGTTCCGCCGAGGTCCGTCGACTTCGGGATAGGCTAGAATCCAAGGAGTGTCTTGATCCGCTATCGCAAGCTAGGGGTGGACAAATATTATCCAAATCGACCAATCCGAACCAATCCAACCCGAACCGACCGGTTTTTAACCGAACCAATTGGGGGTTTGGATTGGTTCCGTTCTTGATCTTCAATAACCAACTGGATCGGTTCGGTTGTTGGATGAGGCTTTCAAATAACCGATGAAACCGAACCGACCGAACCTCTATGCATAAGTCCATAAAAAAATATAGTTCTCCTTTAATTTTTTGAATATAAAAATAGTCATTTCTCATTTTCTTGGAGATACAAACAGTTCTCTATAGTTCTCCTTTAATGTTTTGATTCTCCATAATCCTTTGTGTTATGTTGTTGAGAAATGCTTGATTCACAGTGTGTCCCAACTTAATAGAATCATGAAATTGATATAACATTTAGTAGTTACTTTGATCAAGTCAAGTAGAAAATGTAATCTAAATCTTTTTTTATTGTACCTGAAATTCAATTAGCTATGGTTATTTAATGTTTCTTTTATGATAATAAACTAAAATTACAGAAGTACGCAAGTAAAAAAGTAGTTTATCTCACCTATTTAAACGTCATAATCTCAAACAATTAGTGCAAAATTTATTAACAACTTGTGGTTTTATGAATTTTCATTTTAAATTTATTTATGAATAACAAATAGCAGGTTATTTCTTAAGTTTGATTGAAGTTAATCTTTTAAATTTCAACAAAATTATGAATGATGTTGAAGGTGAAAAGTAGCACGCCAAACCAACCATCAAATCCAATCCAAACCGAGCTTAATCGGCTTGGATGGAAACCGATCCAATTAAGGTTTGGATTGGTTGCGGATGAGAAAATTAAAAAACCAATCTTCTTTGGATCGGTGGTGGATGGTCCATATTAAGTCGGATACCGACCGATGCCCACCCCTATCGAAAGCAGGCCCGCGATCAAAAAGCCGCGGTAGGCTATTTTATGAACAAGTCCAAGGAGCTTAGCTTAGAGGTTGCACGCCTGAAGGTCATAGCCGATCGGGATTGGGGGAGTGCCGAGACGAACTGGTCCCTATCTGATGCTTCCACCAAGCAACTGACCTCCGAGTCCATTCTTCGCGAGGTTGTGGTTGAAAAGGAGCTGGAGATTCACAGGTTGAAGGTCCTGCTAGGCGCTAGACAGTCTCGGTTCGGCCATCCAGAGCTAGGAGGCCCTTCTGTTTTAGGCTCCTCGTCGACCCTGTATCTGGAGATGGTGAGGCCCGCTGATGCGCAGAGCTCCGTTGCGGGGACATCGACAATGGCTACGCCCAAGATGGGGGATGAGGTTGCTGGAGGGCGGACCTGTTCCGCAGGACTCGAGACGGTTCTTGTGAGCCCCAAGGGCCTGGCGAGAGACTCTTAGGTAGAGGTAGAGGGAGAATGCTGTAATGTTTTTTAATTGTACCGTAGCCTTTGAGGACGCTTATGAATAAGATTTGATTTGTCCGATCCTCTTTGACTTGGAAAAACTAGGATATTGACTGTTCCTCGAACCGGGCGCCGAACCCCCTGCTTTGTAGAAAATAAGGGAGTGACTCGAAACCCGTGTCGAATGCAAATTCGCCCAGATTAAGGTTGTGGCTGGGAGGGAGGACCCTGTTTTGCTTGGGAGCCGAGCCGTTTCATCTTTCAATGTCGCTTAATGGGGGACGTTTCATCTTCCGACGTTTCGACTTCCGAATGTCATAAATGCGTCTTTCTGGAGGATTATATAACCCTCACCCCTCCATCAGAAATCATCTCACTTCACCGTGCTGAAGAAATCGTCTCAGTTCTTGTCGACTGTCTTGTCACCCTCTGACAATTAGGGGTAACGGCTATGAGTGTTGTTTTATCCCCTGTTGCCAGCGGGTGAAAGGTGGGTCGGTCCCGGAGGCGGGGCTCGGGGCGCTTGCCGAAGACGAGCGCCCCCAATGAAACTTTTGGCCGAGAGTCCCAGATCGGTGGCTCCCCTGCCACCCTCTGACAATTGGGGGTAACGATTATGAGTGCTGTTTATCCCCTGTTGCCAGCGGGTGAAAGGTGGGTCGATCCATGGTTCAGGGCTCGGGGCGCTTGCCGAAGGTGAGCGCCCTAAATCTTAATAAAAATTTTGGGTAGGGGGGAGAGCTGAAATTCCAGCCGAAGGTTCAAGACAAGTTTGCTTTTACGAAAACCGCTTGGGCGCTCGAAGTCCGACCCGAGCTGCGAGAGCGAAGGGTGTTGAAGACCCCCTAAAGCTTGAGAAAGCTAGGGCATGGCTCAAGGTCAATGCCGAATGTCGAGCCCCTTAACATGTGAGAGTTGTCGGGTTATGGCTCGGGTGCATTGCCGAGCGCGAAGCCCTATTAGCTTGAGAAAGCTAGGACGTGGCTCGAGGTCAATGCCGAATGTCGAGCCCCTTAACATGGAAGAGTTGTCGGGTTGTGGCTTGGAGGCACTGCCGAGCGTGTAGCCCAGTTAGCTTGAGAAAGTTAGGGCGTGGCTCGAGGTCAATGCTGAATATTGAGGCCCCTTAACATGGAAGAGTTGTCGAGTTGTGGCTCGGGGGTATTGCCGAGCGCAAAGTCCTGTTAGCTTGAGAAAGCTAGGACGTGGCTCGAGGTCAATGCCGAATGTCAAGCCCCCTTAACATGGAAGAGTTGTCGGATTGTGGCTCGGAGGCACTACTGAGCGCGTGCCCAGTTAGTTTGAGAAAGCTAAGACGTGGCTCGAGGTTAATACCAAATGTCGAGCCCCCTTAACATGGAAGAGTTGTCGGGTTATGGCTCGGAGGCACTGCCGAGCCCGTAGCCCAGTTAGCTTGAGAAAGCTAGGGCGTGGCTCGAGGTCAATGCCGAATGTCGAGCCCCCTTAACATGGAAGAGTTGTCGGGTTGTGGCTCGGAGGCACTGCCGAGCACGTAACCCAGTTAGCTTGAGAAAGCTAGGGCGTGGCTCGAGGTCAATGCCGAATGTCGAGCCTCTTAACATGGAAGAGTTGTCGGGTTGTGGCTCGGAGGCACTGCCGAGCACATAGCCCAGTTAGTTTGAGAAAGCTATGGCGTGGCTCGAGGTCAATGCCGAATGTCGAGCCCCCTTAACATGTGAGAGTTGTCAGGTTGTGACTCGGGGGTACTACCGAGCGCGAAGCCCTGTTAGCTTGAGAAAACTAGAACGTGGCTCGAGGTCAATGCCGAATGTCGAGCCCCCTTAATATAGGAGGGAAAAAATTTTAAAATGTAGGAGAAAATCAAAATTACACTTTGTTATTTACAAAAAAGGAAAAGCATGTAAGTGCCAACTACAATGGAATGGTTACATAAGTTTAGCCCTCTCCTTCGAGGAACTTAATGAGGTGCTCCGCATTCCAGGGCCTCTTGATTATCCTGCCCCCCAGGTTTGCGAGTCGGTATGTGCCTAGGCGTACCACTTCGGATACCTTGTAGGGGCCCTTCCAATTAGGCGATAGTTTCCGCTTTCCTCTGGGGTCGGATACCGCGAGCTTTCTGAGCACGAGGTCACCTTACTTGATGTCCATCGGGCGGACCTTCTTGTTGTAGAATTTCTCGATCCTTTGTTGGTATATGCTTCTGCGAATGACGGATCTTTCCCTGACCTCGTCGATGAGGTCCAGATTGGCTCTGAGGTCTGAAGAGTTGTCCTCCTGGTTGAAAGCCAAGATCCTGGACGAGGGGAAGCCGATCTATAGCGAAATAACAGCCTCGGCGCCGTAGGTGAGGTTGAATGGGGATTCGCCCGGGGGGATCCTCTTAGTTGTCCGGTGCGCCCAGAGTACGCTGGGTAGCTCGTCGACCCATAGCCCCTTTGGCGAATTATCCAGCCGCTTCTTGAGGCCGACTAGGATCTGGCGGTTCGCATTCACAGCTTGGCCGTTTGATTTAAGGTGGCATACCGATGAAAGCGTTGATGAACGCCGATGTCTTCGCAGAACTTTCGAAAGTTTTTACCCGCGAACTGGGTCCCGTTGTCGGTGAGCCCCTGCCGGATTCCGAATCGGCAGATGATGTTCCTCCAGAAGAATTATTGAGTTTGATGCTCGGTGATCGTGGCCAGGGGTTCTGCCTCGATCCACTTTGTGAAGTAGTCGATGGCCACCACCAGAAATTTTCTTTGGCCCGTTGCTTGCAGGAAGGGGACGACTAGGTCCATCCCCCACATACCAAAGGGGGTCGGACTGGACAGGGCTCGGAGGTTGGCCTGGGAGAGCCTCTTCACCAACGAGAATCTTTGGTATGGGCCGCATCTCTTAACGAGATCCTGGGAGTCTTGCAGCATGGTAGACCAGTAGTACCTGTGATTTAGGGCCTTTCGGGCGAGCGACCTACTCCCCATGTGACATCCGCCGATCCCCTCGTGCAGTTCCTTCAGAGCGTAATTCGCCTCGTCGGGGGCTAGGCAACGGAGGTAGGGCCTACTGTCAGCTATCGTGTATGAGTGCTTGAAAAGCGTTCCGTCGATCAGGGTGAATCTTTCGGAGCGGACCCTGATCCTTCTTGCTTCGGCCCATTCTTGAGGGAGCTCGCCGTTCGAAAGGAATTTTCGAATGGGCATCGTCTAGTCGTCTGGGAGGACATCAGTGGTGAGGCAGGAGGCTTCAGGGAGGTCGATGCTGGACTTGAGGAGGACTTCGATCAGAATGGTGAGGTCGAGCCCCTCGAAAGGTGACGAGGCGAGCTTCGATAATGAATCTGCCTGGGCGTTATGTTCCCTGGGGATCCGTTCTACCGAGTGGTATTCGAAAGATGCCAAAAGATGATGGACTACAGCCAGGTACTGCACCATTCAAGCGTCGCGAGCTTCGTACTCCCCGGTGATCTGGTTGACCACGAGCTGGGAGTCGCTAAAGGCCTTGATGTGTCTGGATCCGGCCTTGTGTGCTAGGATGAGCCCCGCGATCATAGATTCATACTCCGCTTTGTTGTTCGAAGCCAGAAAATTCAGACGGGGAGAATACTGAAGGACGAAATTATCGAGACCTTTCAGAATGATGCCCGCTCCGCTTCCTCCCTCGCAAGCTGAGCCGTCGACATAAACTTCCTACATCGGGTCGGTCTCCTGAATGTCGGATGGCTCGGAAATAGTACATTCTGTGATGAATTCGGCGAGGGCCTGTCCCTTGATGGCTGTCCTAGGTTGGTAGCTGATGTCGTACTGACACAGCTCGATCGACCACTTCACCAAGCGGCCGGAAGTTTCGGGCTTGTGAAGGACAGCTTTGAGAGACTGGTCCGTGAGGACCTGAATGGAGTGGGCTTGGAAATAAGGGCGAAGCTTCCGTGCGGCTATCACAAGTGCGTAGGCCACCTTCTCCATTTTAGCGTATCTGGTCTCTGCCGAAAGCAAGACTTTGCTCACGTAGTACAGAGGATTCTGGACATCGTCATCTTCCTAAACGAGAACGGCGCTGAGGGTGCTCTCCGAGGCTGAGAGGTACATCTGTAGTGGTTCGCCCGATTCGGGTTTACTCAGGAGTGGAGGGTTGGCGAGAGAGGACTTCAGCTGTTCGAACGCCTGTTGTTGGGTGTCCCCCAACTCGAAGCCTTTGGCTCCTTGGAGAGTCTTGAAGAAAGGGAGTGACTTCTCCCCGGATTTCAAGAGAAAGCGGCCTATGGCTGCCAGCCTCCCCGTTAGGCGCTGAACCTCTTTAACATTTTTGGGAGGGGCCATGTCGGTAATGGCCTGGATTTTCTCGGAATTCGCCTCTATGCCGCACTGGCTGACGACGAACCCGAGAAATTTTTCGGAGGAGACGCCGAAGGCGCACTTCCGGAATGAAGCTTTAAGTCATGTGATCGGAGGACGCTAAATGCTTCTTCAAGGTCATCCACATGGTCCTGACCTCGCCGGCTTTTGACGAGCATGTCATCGACGTATACCTCCATATTGTGACCGATCTGATTTTTGAAGACCCGGTTGACGAGTCTCTGGTAGGTGGCTCCGGCGTTCTTGAGCCCGAAGGGCATAACCAGGTAACAATACAGACCTTGGTCGGTTACAAAAGACGTCTTGGCGATGTTGGGAGGAAACATGCGGATTTGGTTATAGCCTGAAAAGACATCCATGGATGTCAGCAGCTCGTGACCCGATATCGCGTCAATTAGGGCGTCAATGCTCGGGAGAGGAAAAGGATCTTTTGGGCATGCCTTGTTGAGATCTGTGAAGTCTATGCAGATCCTCCAGCTTCCGCTGGCCTTCTTTACCATAACAATGTTGGCCAGCCACTCGGGATAGCTGACCTCCTGAATGAACCAAGCAGACACCAGTTTGTCCGCCTCAACCTTTAGGGCTTGTTGCCTCTCCGGGGTGAACTTGCGCCGCTTCTGATGAATGAGCTTGGAGCCCGGGGCGACGCTCAGTTGGTGCATGATCAGATCTTCTGAAATCCCGGACATGTCGGACGGGATCCAGGCGAAGAGGTCGATGTTGCGGCGGACGCAATCAATCAGGCCCGGCTTCAAGTCTGGGGATAGGGTGCGGCTCACACGGAAATGTTTGGATTTATCATCCGCCTCGAACGAGACTTCCTCCAGCTCGTCCGCCGGTTCTGACTCCGGATGGTCTCTCTCGGGAGAGAGCTCCACTGCATCGAGGGGATATACCCCGTCCCTGACCGCGGTCATGTAGCACGAACGTGCCGACTCTTGGTTGCCTCGGATGACCCCAACCCCAAGGTCGGTGGGGACTTCAATTTCAGATGGTAGGCCGAGGGGACGGCCTGGAACGAACAGAGCCGGGGTCGGCCGAGGAAGGCGTTGTATGCTACCTTAACGTTGACCACCATGAAATCCATCGACTCGGTTCGGAGGATGGGGGCCGTGCCTGCAGTTACATCTAGTGTCACAATCCCCTCAATTTGTACGGGGATGCCAGAAAACCCGTGGAGGGTGTAACCGGCCGGTTTTAGCTTTTCCCAGGGGAGTTTGAGGTTCTCAAATGCTTTCAAGAACATGATATTAACCGAGCTGCCGTTGTCCACAAGGATACGACGGACCTCAAAGTTGGCCATGACAAGGCTGATGACGAAGGTGTCGCAGTGCGAAAACCGGACGCCTTCGAGGTCCGCTGCTGAACCCGAAGAGAGGATGGTCCGGAATAAAGTCAACCTCTCGGACGAAAGCTTTGCGAGAGGTATTGGATTCCCCTCCCGTGGGTCCACCGTGGACGCAGTGCAGGATAGCCAGCCCCCCTGTTTCCTCGGGTTCGGGGTCGTGCTCGGGCCGCCGGCTAATCGTTCGTGGAGGAGGCAAAAGCCTCGGGCTCCTTGGCTCTCTCTGGTCTTTGGGATTGGCCCGGGCGAACTTCTTCAGATACTCTCGTTGGATGAGGGCTTTGATCTCGTCTTTGAGGGCTCGGCAATGATCTGTATCGTGCTTGGTGTCTCGGTGGAAGCGGCAGTAGAACCTTTGGTCTCGCTTCTTGCCATTGTTGCTTGGTCGGGGAGAGAATCAGACGATCTCTTTATCCTCGATCTCCATAAAGATTGCCGAGACGTTCTGAGTCAGGGACGTATATCTCTCGAATCGGGAGACCGGAGGGATCCTCTTGAGACCAGTTGTTTCTTTCGCGGATTTCTTGAAGGGCTCAGCATCATCGACCTTACGCTTCCCCTTAGCAGTGACTTCTTTGGCACCCTCGGGATTGAGGGCCTCCTCGGCCCGAATATACTTCTCTACCCTGTTAAGTAGGTCGGGAAAGTCCACAGGTGGCTTCTTGGCTAAGGAAGCCTTAAGCTGCCCGTGGAGGACGTTGTGTCGGAAGGCTGCGGAGGCGACCCCTGCGTCGAGGGAGGAGACCAACCTCGCCTCAGTGGTGAATCTCCGAACAAACTCACGGAGAGATTCCCCATCCTTCTGTTTGAGGTTCAGAAGGGAAGAGCTCATCTTCTCGACCTTCCTGCTGGTCACGAAGTGTAGTAGGAAGTCCGCCTCTAGTTGTTCGAAAGAGAAGACCGAGCGGGGGGTAAGTTTGGAGAACCATTCCCGAGCTGGACCACGAAGGGTAGCAGGAAAGGCGCGGCAGAGGAGGGAATTTGCAGCGCTGTGAATTATCATGAGGGTCTTAAACCCTTCCATGTGATCAGCGGGATCACCCTCGCCATTGTAGGTCTCGAATTGAGGCGGCCTAAAATTCTGAGAGATCTCGGCTTCTTGGATTTGGGGGGAGAAAGAGGGTCCAATCTGCCGATGACCGCGACTCGGTACCGATCCGCCATCGCCGAGATGGGCGAGGCGGTTCTCCATCTCCTTTAAACGACGAAGGACGGCGTCTGCCTATTCCTGGGGGCAGGCCGATCCGCGGGATTTGCCGCCTCCTGTTCCTGACCGTGGGTCGGAACTGTTGCGGACCTCAATGCGGATGGCTTGGAGGATCTCGTCCCAAAAATTTTGGAACTCGACCCTTGTGACGGGGGCTTGCCCTACCGAGTCCTGCGGGGGCAGAGGTCCATGGGGCGAGCGGCTGTGTTCTGGATCGCATACTGGGGATGGCCGTCGGTGATGGTTTGAAACCGAGTTAGAACCGGCCTCTCCCCTAGTCCGGCTGGCATGCCGATCTGAGATGACGCGGTGTAGATCAGTCGCATTCGAAGGTCTGGCCGTGCCGTTTACCCGAGGTTTGTTGGAACCCTGGGCATTCGCGCGGCTGTGATGTGGAGGGTCTGGATGTCTTGTCGAGGTGACGGCCCTTCTGGCTTTGGGAACCATGGAAGAGATCGGACGCGAGGTGACGTCCCTGACCGCGCTCGATCTGGCGACAATACTAAGAGAAAGTTTTCCACAGGCGGCGCCAACCTGATTCTGTTTATTTTTTAGGTGTGGGGGCAACAGGTGTGAGTTCTTGTAATTTGTGAAATGAAAATCGTAGTATTGGGGTCTGGTCGGCTCGGGGGTAGGATCCGAGAGGTAAAGGCCGGGTGCTCGGCTCGGGTACGGCAGCTCGGTTCGGATCCAGTAGCTCGGCTCAGTCTTCTGTACCTGCACATTGCCTAGAAACACAGGGAGAAGTTTCGGCGACAGGCTCTCCGACGATCTAGTTAGTCACTGAAAAGAGACTGGACAGCTAGGGTTCAGGTGGGGAAAGATTGATTACCTTGTGAAGTGAGGAGGGGGTATGGTATTTATAGACAGAGACAAATGGGTCTGGGACCTTGGCAGGCCGGGTCGGACCCGTTTGCCTGTGGGCCTCAAGTGGTAGGAGCCCGTTGGACTTCTATTGACTTAATGATCAGGGAAGAACGGGATTTAAGGAGATCAGATGGCCTAGGAGAGGCCACGTCATCTAACCCATATCAATAACTAAATTGCTTTGATCTAACATATATTTAGAATCTATATAATAAAACACAAAGAAAGCTATCAAGTGGCTCTCCTTCAATCTCCTAAAAAATAAAAGGTTCAGATCTAACCTCACAAAACATATTTTCCCTCCAAAAGTTCCCCCCCAAAACTCAAATTCAAATTCCCCACTCAAAACAATTCATATATTTATTTAATTTTTTTCTCCCTCTCTTTCCTTCCCTTTTCTATTTAAAAAATTAAGAAAATAAAAATTTTTAAAATTCAAAAAATTTCAAAAAAATTTAAAAACTAAAAAATTTAAAATTTTTAAAAATTTAAAAATAATTCAAAAAAATTAAAAAAAATCATATAATATGTTTTTTGCCGAATCCCTAAAAGTTTCTCATATAATATGTTTGCTACTTCAATTAATTTGCTAGATCTCCAAAACTATTTTATATGATCAAACAAGGTGCATTGTTCTGAAGATGTGCCGTAGGCATGTGTCAACGGGCAAACCTAGTAAGTTCATAAATTTCAAGTAGAAAGTTCAAACAGTTGGCCATATAGATAGTGAAAAAGGAATACAAAGTTTAATGCAATCATTATATACAGTTGTAACCATTGTCAAAACAACAACAACAACAAAGCCTTTTTCCCAACTAGTTGGAGAACCATTGTCAAAAAAATAAATAAATAAATAAAAATAAAAATTTGCAATCTTCTGATGAACTTGGTAGCTAAAAATTAAAAATGATACCATCAAGCTGTTTGAAAAAAACCTCAGAATGAGAAAGGAGAAAGATACGATGGTTAAAGGTCCATCTAGTTCATAAAGATGGCAACTTTTTGCTTCTTATTTGAATAATTTTTAGTTACAAAGATAGATGACATGAAGTGGAATATCAACTAGGAAAGAAGCAACTTGATGATATGTGATCGATAAAAAAAGAGATCGAAGTGAATATGCATGATCTCCAGAGATGGCCAGTAGGAGACAAAACTAAAGGACTGTTTTCTGTATTGAAAAATAATTGAAAAAGAGTTGGGGCTCAATGAATACATAAAGTTGTTTTGTTATGACAAAATTCATTTCTTTGAGTTATTTCTTAGATAATTTAACAAAATTAATGAGAACCGAGTACTTAAGGACTGTACTTAATGAGAACTGAGTACTTAAGGACTGTAATATGAAAATGAATGATAATGAGAAAATCTTGATTGCGTCCGTTTTTTGTTTCTCTACATACCAAACTACTGTTTCCAAGGTTCATGTTAAAAACTAGTAAATATTTCAAAAGTAACTTCAATTATCCAACTGTACAAACAATAACCATTAGGTTAGTGACCATTTTCAAGCATCCCTATAGGAGAAATCTACTTTGGACAGTGAAAAGAACCAATAAGTCTCCACACAAAATTGTAATTAAGGTTGACTGCAGATAATAAACTGATCCACTACCAAGATAATAGTGGATTTTCATATCAACCAAAACACAACGTGTTCAAATTGTTCTACTAAGGGCATCGTTGGACAAAAATATATCTTTCGAAATTTTCTTTAAGAAAGGTACTTCAAACTTCAGAAGCCATCCCAAGATAACGATGCAAATAACAAACATCCTGGAACAGTGACAGTTATCTAATAGTTTACCCTATTTGGCACATATCAATGCATGGTACCAATAGTAGGTTGGTGAATGAATTGTATCATATAATGCTTTCCATCAAAATGATCCATATTAATAGTAACCCTTAGTTTTTACTCTTAATTTTCTTCTAAATTTTGACTCCAGTAGTTGACTAACTACAGAATAGAATACGAGTTCCCTTACTTTCCACCTTCTAATATTTTAAAAAGTTAGCATGATATACATCATTAACACACATACCAAGACCTTTTGGTTAATAATATTATCTAATACGGTATCTAAAAGTGCATCAAATGCATTATCCTCATTTATTCTTCCACTTCATGTGCTCCATTTTTACTCAAAGTCTTCACAGTTTCGGAAGATGGGAAGGGCTAGTTTTGCTTGCTATCCATTATCAGCCCTTCACCTACAAGCTCAAGCGGCAAATTCTCCACCAATTGCTTTCCTAACTATAAATTGTATCCCTCTAAAATGACTCTCAAAGAGAACATTATAGAAAAATTAATAGCACAAAAGAGAAACAAACAAGTAAATGAGGCCCTGTTTCGAAGCAAAGTTATTTTTGACTTTGTAGGTACACAGTTTGTTAACTTTGATTATCCTACCTTTTCCTCCAGCTTAAGCCTTAAGATTATCTTTTAAGTTGGTGTTTGGCACTACCAAAGTTAAGAAAAAATAATTAGAGGCGAGTTTAGATGATTGCAATTATCTCTCAACTTTAGGGGTGAAATAACTGCAGTGTGCAGTTATCTTAACTGCAAAGTGAATCTCAAACAGTTCAAAATTAGGATAACAACAATTTTGTAAAGTTATGCGAGAAAATTCCAGTTATCCTAACTTAACTTTGTTTCCAATGTCAAATTTGGGAGCAATGTTATTATTTAAGAAGAGGTATAGGTATACTAACTTTGGTCATCATATAGCTCAAACTTACAAAATAAGTTTAGCTATCTTTTTAGGCCATGTTTGGATACGGAAATTAGTGAAGGTGACTTGTTTACATGTAGTAATCTAAACTTTGTTATGTTTGGATCATATTTTGGAGGTACGCTACCTCCTCTTTTTTCACCTCAAAGTCACGAAAAAACGTAGGTTATGATAGGTATCTAAACTCCAATCCATCCAAATTTATTTTTTAAGCCAAAATGAATGCACATGTATGCGACCTTCAGGTTGCATTCATCTACCTTCACTTGAAAATTGTTAATAGGTATCCTACTTTTGTATCCAAACAGGGCCTAAGTGTGTAGTAGTTCACATTTAAGATAAATTAGGTTAAAGTGGACTTTAGATAACTCCAGTTACCTCAACCTATGAAGCACGGATACGGATACGCGTATCCGATACGGTACGTATCGGATACGCGGATACATCGATTTCTCAAAAACTAGGATACGGGTACGTTATGATACGCTTAAATAAATTAAATAAAAAGAAATAATAATATATATTATAAATAAAAATTGAATTCCTTAAGTTATACATAGACAATATAAAATTGCATTAAATAAAAATATACGTACCTGAGTGAGATACTTCTTATCTGTCGTTTTCAATATTTGAATAACTACGTCCAATTGTCCATCTTAATACATGGATAACTTCTCATTTTGTTAAAAACAATTTTGTGTGCATCTTAATCAGTAATGTCATTTTGTTATTGTAATATACTCTATTTGTGTTATTTTGTTATTTTGTTATGTAATGACAAATTGACAATTATGTAATGTCATTTGTTAAATACCATTTCTTATACTTATACTCTATTTGCAAGAGAATTCCTACATCAAAATATGCACTAGAACAAGCTCAGTATAACTCCAAGATGAGTTAGATTCGTACATATCTCCAAAGGAGTCAGGTAAATCCTTTTGAGTTTTGATCACATGGATAAAGAACTGAAAAAATAAATAAAGAACTGAAAAAATAAAAAATTAAAAAAAGAACCGATCAGGCGATCACGGTGAATAAATTAAGAACTGAAAAAATATAAAAAGAACTGAAAAAAGAACTGGAAAAAGTACTGAAAAAAGAACTGGAAAAAAAATACCTTTATGGCAAATATCTGAGGGTGACAGAGAGATCTGATCGGGGTCGGAGAGGAAGACTGATCGGGGTCGGCTGAGAGAGATCTGATCGGGGTTGGAAAGGAAGACTGATCGGGGTCAGCTGAGAGAGATCTGATCGGGGTCTGATCAGATCTGAGGGTGACAGAGAAGGATCAGCTGAGAGAGATAAGGGGCTAGGGTTCTGATCGATGGGATGAGAAAGAGAGAGGCAGAGAAGGATCGGCTGAGAGAGAAGGGGATAAGGTTCTGATCGATTGGATGAGAAAGAGAGAGGCAGAAGATAGAAGATAGAATGGTGAATGGGCCTGTTGGGCCGAGCCAAACTAAAAAAAATTAAAAAAAATAAAAAGTATCGGTGGCGTATTCCGCCCTTCCGATACGCGTATCCCCGCGTATCGGAAGAGTATCGGATATTTTTTTTATTTTTTTATTTTTTAATTAATTCCGATACGTATCGGGTACGTATCGGATGAGTACGGTACGCGTATCGTGTCCGATACGTATCGGGTACGTGATACGCGACCCCCTGCAGAGTATCCGTGCTTCATAGACCTCAACTTTCGGGGTCACGCAGACAATTGTAGCTATCACAACTCGAAATATGCCCCCAAACAGCCTAAAGTTATCTTAACTTAAACTCCATTACCAAACACACCCTAAACTATACATAAAGATGTTAACGAACTAATAAAGAGAAACAATGGAACATTCTCCGCGCTCTCGTAAAAGTAATCATCAGTCGTTTGCCTCTAAAAATACAACAGAAAAATAATTTAAAAAATAATTTTAAAAAATTCAACAAATTTCCCCAAAAAAATAATAATATGAAAATGAAACCTGATTCTTGGTAGAAAAGATTGAGGACTTAGAAGGATCAAACCCTTGAAGCAATTCTCCCATTCTTTCCCTGATCTCCTTAATCTATTCAGCGCTTGCAAATGAATCAATTACCAAATAACCTTAAACAAAAAAACCCATAAAAACCAAAAATAAATTTCCCATAAAATGTTTTTTATTTTTATTTTTTAAATTTGGTGAGGTGGTGGACAACAACTTACCATTGGTGTTGAAGAACTGAAGTTGGTCGGGGGTGAGATTGCCGGAGATTCCCATGGCGTCCGGAATTGGAATATATTGGGTCGAATTCAATTTGAAAGGAAAAGAGGGTGTGTGTGTGTGTGTGTTATAGAAGGGGAAATGAAGAAGAAAAAAAAGTATTTTTTTGTAGTCAGAAAAAAAAAGTATTTTCTGTAGAGTCGGGAAAAAAAAGTATACTTGAAAAAAAGTATTTTCACTTTGAGGATTTTTTCCAAGTTGTTTCCAACTAGTATATGCGAGGAGTATTTTGGCATTGGGAACGACTTAGCGAATTTTCGAAAAAAACTTCATAGATTTTTTTTTGAACTAAACTTGCCGTTCCCAACAACGAGTCTAGTATAAATGTCCTCGTCGTTGGGAATAAGAGTCTTCTTTAAAAATTTTGAACTAAACTCGCTGTTCCCAACAGCGAGTCGAAATTTTGAACTAAACTCGTTGTTCCCAACAACGAGTCTAGTATAAATGTCGCCGTTGAGAACAGCGAGTCTTCATTGAAATTTTTTGAACTGAACTCGTCATTGAGAACAGCGAGTTTCTCAAAAAATTAGCACTAAACTCGCCGTGTCCCAACGACGAGCATGAAACAACTAAACTCGCCGTTGGGAATGACGAGTTTAGTTGTTGAGTCCGCAAATACTTTGACAACTGTCCTATAAGTGCAGCTATTTTCAAAAATTGGCATATAATAATAATAATAATCGTTTTTTTTTTGTCTTTTTTGAATTTTAAGGAAAAGCCCAAGTGTTTTTTACTCATAATTTTTTTGAGAAAAAAGTAGAGGCTAAAATAATTTTTATCTTTACAAATTAGTTACTAGTATTATACTAATTTTGTTGAAGTAATTTGTAAAGAGTATGTATGAGTAAAGAGAGGTCTCAGATTCGATGCCAGATTACGTCTTATTATTTACTCTATATATAATAAAAAAATTAATTAGAACGTGCATCGCATCGCATGTGCAAATTACTAGTATACATAAAACAAATGCAACCCTCTCTTTGTTTCTGTTTCTCACCGTCTCTGCCTCCCCCTTCCTCTCGCATACTGATACCATGACTTATTCACCTTCTTTCTCCTTTAATACTTTAATCTCCGTCATCTCCACCACCTCCACCATTTCTCCGATGATCTCTCGTTCATTCATGCCTTTTCAATTGATTGGTCTTGGCCTACTCTCAATTCTATCAATATCGATTTATGCAATCCTAGTTTGATAATTGTGAGGATCCTCGCGGATGGTCAAAGTAGAATCTTTCTTTATTTCTCAATCTTAGCTTCTAGATGAAGTTTAAAGTTTAAAATTTTTGTTATCATGCTCAAGTTTTCATGCTTAAATTTCATCCGATTTTTTTGTATAAAAATTCTTTAGTGGGCATAATTAACTTTATTCTTGTATTTGGCATGTTCTAATTAAGAGTATTAAGAGTACAATTTTAGTTTTATAAATATATGCATACCTGTCGCAAATCTTGTTTAGGCATTTAGTAACTCACACTTAGTTGATGTTCCTATGCCAAACTCTGTGATGAGGTAGTAAATGCATTACATTTATTAATCTTTCATTATGAGAGTTCGATTTTTTAATCTAATTAAGGTGAGAGTCATTGTACATAATAATGCATTGCTGGATTGAAGTTCATATTCTTTTGGCATGTTTATGTATGTCTATTGGCAGTGGACCAAGTATTAGCCTTTGCAGTTAGTGTTATTAGGCATTTGATATCAAGAAATTGAGTTATCTCTAATAATAATAATATCTCTAATCTCTAATCTATAATATAATAATATTATAATGGGAGATAATAATCTCTATAATATATATATATAATAATAATATAATATATATATATATATATCTCTAATCTCTAATCTCTAATCTCTAATATTATAATGGGAGAAGGGCTTAGTGTCATTTGTCATTCTGTCATTTTGTCAACACGTGCAGCGCACGTGTTGGTAAGTTTTTTTTTTCCTTTTCATTCCCCCTCCCCATTTTTTCCACGTGCAGCGCATGTGTATAATACTAGATTTTTTTTTGTCCTTTTCGTTCCTCCCTCTCCATTTTCCCCACGTGCAACGCACGTGTATAATACTAGTCTCTAATATTATAATGGGAGAAGGGCTTAGTGTCATTTGTAAATATTTGTCATTTTGCCAACATGTGCAACGCACGTACATAACTAATATAAAGGAGGTTTCCAGTTCAAATCCTCCCTACGTCAGGATTTTTATTTTTATTTTTTGAACTTATTAAAACGTGCATCGCATGTGTAAATTACTAGTAATTATATTATAATGGGAGAAGACCTTAGTGTCATCTGTCAATCTACCAACCCGTGCATTACACGTGCATAACTAATATGAAGGAGGTCTCAGGTTCGAGTCCTCACTATATTAGATTTTTCACTTTAACTTTTTAATATATTAAATGTGCATCACACGTGTAAATTACTATCTATTTATCTATCTATAATATAGATATAATATATAATCTCTAATCTTATAATGGGAGAAGGTCTTAGTGTCATTTGTCAATCTACAAATGTGTGCATTGTACGTGCATAACTAATGTGAAGGAAGTCTCAGGTTTGAGTCCTCACTACGTCAGATTTTTTACTTTATTTTTTTTTAATATATTAAATGTGCATCACACATGTAAATTACTATCTATCTATCTATCTATCTACTAGTATAATGCAGGTGCGATGCACGTGGAGGGAGAATGAAAAGGACAAAAAAAGAAAAAAATCTAGTATAATGCACGTGCGATGCACGTGGAGGGAGAATGAAAAGGACAAAACAAAAAAAAATCTACCAACACGTGCGCTGCACGTGTTGACACACATACACAAAAGAATAAAAAATTGTTTATTTGTTTGAGAACCTCATCTCTCCCATTATAATAGTTATAGATAATATAATATAATATATAATCTCTCCTATTTTAATGAAAGAGTTGGACTTGTAAATCTACCTACTTACGTGTAACGCACGTGTAACTCCGACTCTCTCATTATAGTCTTCACACTTACTTTTAAAAATATATAATCCTATTTATTAAGACATACATTGCACGTGTAAATCAGAATTTTTACTTTAAATTTTTTTTAAATTAATACGTGCATCACACGTGTATTTTACTAGTAACTATTATAATAGAAGAGTTGGAGTTGTAAATATACCAACTTACATGTAACACACGTGCAACCTTAACTCTCCCATTATAGTCTTCACATTTACTTTTAAAAATACTAGTCTTTTTCACGTGCGATGCACGTTTTGATAAAGAGTTGGAGTTAAATGTGCGATACACGTAAGTCAACAGTAGTTATCTCGTGCGATGAATGCCTTAATTTTAAAAAATGGAGCTGAATGGGCGATACACGTTTTTTTCAAAAATTAAGAAGGAAAAACTTTGATGTATACGTGTGATGCACGTGTTAAAAATAGATTTGGAGTTGCACGTGCGATGCACATATTTGTTTGGTGACAAAAGTCGTGTTTCTTTTGTGACAAAAAAATATTTAAAATGTTTTATTTGTGACAAACTCTTCCATTAAATAGTAAGTAAAATATATTATACTATAGATAGATAGATGGATAGTAATTTACACATATGATGCATGTTTAATATATATAAAAAATTAAAGTAAAAAATTTGACATAGTGGGGCTTCGAACTTGAGATCCCTTTCATATTAGTTATGCAAGTGCGATGCACGTGTTGATAGATCGACAAATGACACTAAGGCCTTCTCCCATTATAATATTAGAGATTAGAGATTAGAGATATATAATCTTATTTATTAAGACATACATCGACGTGTAAATTAGGAATTTTAATTTTAATTTTAAAAAAATTAATACGTGCATCACATGTGTATATTACTAGTATCTCTAAGTGGAGTAGTATTCAATGATCATGAAAGTGTATTTTTGTTTTTTTTTGAGTGAAAATATGGAATAAGGTCACCCTGTTTCATTAATAAGAAATTAACAAAACAACCCCAGCATACTGGGGCAAGTTACAACCTACAGACATAAAAAAAATGAAGCGACATGACCAGTACATATAATCAGCTCTCACTCTAAACTACGAGGACCAACTAATTGTATGTCCGTCAAGCAAGCTTCGAGCACCCACCTCCACGGCATGCGCCCACCCACCTGAAGCGAATCATGTGAGATTTGAAAATTTGCAGCTCTCATCCTTCTACCTCACCAACGCAACTTCATACATGGTGTAATACCCCGCAAAAATAGCATATGGCTATTTTGCATCGTAATCTGTGCGCAAGTGAGAATTGCACATGATTATGTATTTTCTAATAACAATTGATTGTTATTGAGAAGTATCGGATTTATTGTCTACTTTATTTTATAATTTTGAAGGAATATTACGAGGTAGTTTTAATATATTTTTGTATTGTTTATATTGTTAAAGTAGAGTTTTGGGGTTTATTTGAAATGAATTTGAGACTAGGGGGTTTATAGGTAATATTCCATTATTATTTATTTATTTATCTATTCATTTATTTATTATTCCTTTTATAAAAAAAACCCTACACACCTTCTCCTTCTCATTTTCCTTCCTTCTCCTTCCCATTCGTTTCCCCATCCCGAACCCATGGAAACCCCCCTGCCTCCTCTCCTCCTCCCCTCCTCCTCCCGTTCGCACCCAGCCGAAGGAAACGAAACCCCGACCCCCACCTCCCTTCTTCCTTCTTCTTCTTCTTCCCTTCCCCCTTCCATTCCGACCCAGAAGATCCCAAACGAACCCATCGATCGATTCTTTCCCCCACCTCAAATCCACCTTTTCTCCATGGATTTCAAATTAAAGTGAAGGGTAGACTAATGGAGGGATTCTCTACATCGTAGTAGCGTCGGATTTTCGATTGGATTTCGGGAAGGTAAAACCCTAACTATTTTATTTTATAAAATTTAGTTGGGTTAATTTTTATTGAGTAGGAATGTTAGGGTAGAGAGATTTAGAGATATTAGAAATTGTAGATGTGAGAAATTAGCAGATTTTAGAGAGATTTCAAGTTGTTAGTAAAATAGGGTTCTGGATTTGTAAAAGAGAATTATATGGATATGAATTAATTCTCGTATGGTAGTAGAAATTGTAGTAGGACTATTAGAATAATTTGGAGTGCTTTAGTAATTGTATGAAAATAAGAATCTCGTCGGAATTTGAGTGATTACTTGCAAAGCGCGTGTGCATCCTAGGCGTTCAATAGAATGCCTATGTGATATTGGAGTTAGTATTATTATTTTCCCGTAACTGGTTTGGATGCTTGAGCCTTGATTGCTTTGAATTTTGATGATAGGATGTACTAGCGGCTTTGAGGCGTGGTGGCGCTTCGAGTCTTCGCGGGACAATTTGTGAGTATGATTATGCTAAATATATGTTTACTGTTATGATAAAATCTTAGGCGGTTTTGGAGCAATCCTGGTTTAATTCAGCCAAATGAAGTTTTAATTTAAAATACGGGAAGTTCTTATTTGTTAAAAGTTATGTAGTAAATTGGTGTGTATGTGGTGAGTTGATGGGATTTTAAATATTCAGTGTGATGGTGATGTATTGTGTAGATATACATACATGGCGTTGTGATGTATATGTGAATTCTTAGCTTGAGGGAACGTTTGGAGAATTTTGATTATCATTGTATGATAAGTGAAATTCTAAGAAGGATAGTTGTATGGTAAAGAACAACTCATTTTTATATGAGCTTGTTAAGAAGTATGTTTATGAGGATAAGTTAAGAAATTCTTGCTCTGAAATGGTTAAGAATTTGGGAAATTGACCAACTAGAGAGTCGTAGTAGGGAGTCATAGCTTTCTAACCCATCTGGAGTTTTGTAATTCCAGTTTATAGGTTGAGAGTTATGATTTTCCAAAGATGGAACAGACCCAATCTTAGTTAAAGTATTATTGGCTAAGAAAACCAGTTTCTCTCTGTTTGTACACCTGATGGAACTTGTGTTTTCGAGAACTCAAATGATAGAGTCTGAAAGAGGTGTTCAAAATAAGAAGTCGAAATAGACACTCTCACCTTCCCATAGGACCCGGAATCGAGAATTTCCGATTAGTGAGCAAACTCTTATGATATTGGAAAGTTGCAGCGAGTGCAAGAAGAATGTACTATTGAGAGTACATGAGGTTTTATAGTATCAAGTAATTTTGTATTGTGTGTTGGAAGTTATGGACGTGCAAGCTAGTGACCTGTTGATTAGACTAAACTTCAAGTTTCAGTTGACTGCAGAATGGTGGGACCGTTGTCTGCCATACGGTGGGACCGTATATATTTATCGTCACGGCTGTTGACTGCAGAACGGTGGGACCGTTGTCTGCCATACGGTGGGACCGTATATCTTTATCGTTACGGCTGTTGACTGCAGAACGATGGGACCGTTGACTGCCATACGGTGGGACCGTATATATTTATCGTCACGGCTGTTGACTGCAGAACGGTGGGACCGTTGTCTGCCATACGGTGGGACTGTATATCTTTATCGTCACGGCTGTTAACTGCAAAACGGTGGGACCGTTGACTGCCATACGGTGGGACCGTATATATTTATCGTCACGGCTGTTGACTGTAGAACGGTAGGACCGTTGTCTGCCATACGGTGGGACCGTATATCTTTATCGTCACGGCTGTTGACTGCAGAACGGTGGGACCGTTGTCTGCCATACGGTGGGACCGTATATCTTTATCGTCACGGCTGTTGACTGCAGAACGGTGGGACCGTTGTCTGCCATACGGTGGGACCGTATATCTTTATCATCACGGCTGTTGACTGCAGAATGGTGGGACCGTTGTCTGCCATACGGTGGGACCGTATATCTTTATCGTCACGGCTGTTGACTGCAGAACGGTGGGACCGTTGACTGCCATACGGTGGGACCGTAGATATTTATCGTCACGGCTGTTGACTGCAGAACGGTGGGACCGTTGACTGCAACCTCATTGCCACGATCTATCGGGAACAGGAAGTGGACCGAATTAGAATGCATTGCATAGCGAGGGTTCGAATCCCTAAACTTAGAGACAACGAATTGATTTGGAAAGTATGTAGTATGAGATGCATACATTTTCAAAGTCTCGCTTGCATTAGACTAAGTACGTTGGCTTGACCTGGGTCACATGTAGTATGGGATGCATGTGCATCCTGAATCTTGCTGACATTAGATTAAGTGCATCTGTTCTATATTCTGTATTGTTGCATTAGACTCAGGTCATGGCATACACGAACACTAGGAAATCAGGATGCACATTATTTTCCATTTCAGCCGAATTGTGAGTGTGATAGTGAACTGTGTAATGAGTGTGAAAGTGATGTATTGCGAGATGTGATGATATATGTGGTAAGAAATGAATGAATGCGATGTTATGTGATATGAGATTGGGAAAGAATATAAGTCATGAGTCTGTAATTGCAATTAAATGGTAAATAAGGTGCGGTTAATGTGAGAGAAAAGTATGTGTGAATGTAAGGCTCTATGGGAGAATAAAGCTATAGGAATGTTTGCTTAAGGCGTAAAGCGATGGGCCTTAAGTGACAAATTGGAATGATTTCCAAACTAATGATAAGTATGCTGTGAGCGGGTATGGACATGCATACAGGAAATGACTTAGAGAGTACTTGATGTGAAATCTCATTTATGATGCGTTCATGTTCAGGTTTATCTTGGTATTTGTAAGTTCGTTCGGTTTGCTTATAAGGTTTAATTTAGTTGCTTATTAATAAATTATACTCACACCAGAAATGGCTAACCCCTTAGTGTTTGGGGGGTTAGGGGGTCTCTGGACTACCCTAGGCCCCTACTGTTACAGGTCCTCAGCGGTGCACAGGTGAGGTGTAGATTCTGTGGAGTGGAGGTTCGTTCTACAATTTGTTACTTAAGGTTTAATTGTGTGAATAGTTAATTTTATGCTTTAAATTGTATTTGATGTATAAGTACGCGGATGATAAAGATGAGCAGTAATGTGGAGTGGCATGATATGTTTCTGACCCGTACCCATCTTGTTGTGGAGTACTGGGCCCTGTGGTGTGGTTTATAAATTATTTTCTAAAAACCTTACTACGTTTTCAAAGGAATTTATGGTTTTTATTTGATATATGATATTCTGTTATGAGTTTGGCCCCCAGAGCATATATATATATATATTGCCTGTGTGATTCTGATCATTTTGGCCTGGGGAGCCCGTGATATAATTGCCTGTGATGTGAGCTACGGAATTTAGAGCAGAATTCCGTAAGCTTTTTGTGTTTCGGGGCAGAATTTTCAGGGAAAATTATGCCGAAATTTTCTTAGAAATATAATTATCTTAGTTTATATTTAAAGTGATATAGAAATTGAAAGAATTGAGTTTGGAGTCAATGTGGGGGCGTTACAGCTTGATACGAACAATTGATGTTCGTAACTATTGATGTATTAACTATGATGGCTATAAAAGTGTTTTAAATTTCCGTGCTATTTACTGTGTTGAGATGCATTTCAAGGCAAAGATTCTGATTGTGTCACGGATGTCCGATGACGGGGATCCGGGGCGTTACACATGGCCTAATCGGAGTCACACCCAAAAGGAGAGTCATGGAGAGGGTACTCACCTCTGTCACGCTATAGCTCTCATAAAGAGTTTTTCACAAAACAAAATACTCGATCACCCTAACCACGAACACCGGCAAAGGAGAGAGCCGTGAAGAGGATACCTTCGCCTCTCACACGCATCTACTCTCCCTAGTGATTTCTCACAAACACTAACAGATATCAGCACAGAGTAGAGAGAAGCAACATCTTTACTCTCTCACACACTCTCTCTCTCTCTCACGCAAAACTCGAAACAATCACAACTAACAGCAGTATCACCTTCCCCTCTTGCCCCTATGGGCGGTGGACGTTGTAGATTGCAGGTTTATTGATAAGAGCGAAGTGGCGGCGCTGTTGCGAAACCTGTGGCCGTTGATTAACGGGTGTGGAGTTCAGGATGCGACTACCCAACTACCGAACAAAAATAGATACATCTTCACCTCAACAATTTCTACAGGACACCTCATGGGGGGACCCCGTCTGCGGGCCCAAGCCTCACCTAGTGCTGTAAAGGTGCGCACCTATGGGGGGACCCCGTCTTCGGGCCCTAGCCCCGTAATCATGCAACA